>JAMKCH010020910.1:0-67110 GCA_023653785.1 Ophioderma brevispina | reverse complement strand
CACCCTTGTTTATACTATGGTGACACGGATCAAACTAACTGATACACTATCAAAACTATCGATAGGGACTATCAACATATCAGAGGACTATCAAACTTATCAGATACACTATCAATTTGTATTGATGACTATCAAAATATCAGAGAACACTGTTCATTTGTGATGATAGACATCAGTCTATCTATCGATTCAGCTTGAGATAATCCTTGTTGATACTAGGTGGACACTATTCAAACTATCGATAGACTTCAAACTATCTGATAAAGACTATCAAATTTGATAGGACGATCTCCACTATCAGTTGTAATGATCAGACGACAGTTAGCAATCTATAGACTATCATCCACTAACAGTTGTGAATGATAGACTATCAGTCTATCATCTATCAGCTTATATCACCTTGTTTCTAATATCTACTCTCCTATCAAATTTGATTGATAGACTATCAAATATCGATACACTATCATTTGTGATGATAGACATAAGTCTATCAATCTATCAGATAGATTCATCCTTGTTATACTCTGTTGACACTATCAAAATATCTGATAGACTATCAAACTATCTGATAGACTATCCAAATATCAGACTATCAAAATATCAGATACATATATTGTATTGATAGACTATCAAAATATCAGTTACACTATCATTTGTGATGATAGACATCAGTCATCAATCCTATAAGATATATCACCTTGTTTATACGCTGTGGACCCTATCAAAATATCTAGATACACAATCATTTGTGCATTGATTGAGGGGACTATCAAAATATCAGCGACTATTTCAAAATATCACGATTACACTATCAATTTGTGATGATGATTAGACTATCATTTGATAGACTTATCACTACAAATAGGACTACAAAAAATAGATAGGACTATCATTGATATATCAACGGATAGTTATAAAATGATATTTCAAGGATAGAGGATAGTTATGCATTGCTATTTAAAAAAGAGTCCCAATTTGATAGGGACTATCAAAATATCAGATAGACTAGCAGGATAATCAACGGGGAGATTCATGATACTTTTGAATGAGATATCAATGATAGATGAATAGTTATGAATGATAGTTAATAATTAAAACGGACCAATCCTGACACCTTAGTGGAGAAGTTTAGGTCACCGCAACAGCCTCGTCTAGACAAGAACTTACATCGGGAACTTACCATGTCTTGACAGGCACATACTGCACAAGTTAAGGCTAAAAACTTTCGGCCGCGAACCATGGCTGAACGTGCAATGAAACTACGTGTTAAAATACAATCCGTTCACTACAATGACTGTAAAATTCTCATTATAGTAAGCGAATCACATTCAGTACACGTATCGTAGCTTCAAATACCCCTCTATGATAGTCATTTCAGCACAGTACTGTACGTGTAGCGAGCTCGAATAATCCCTACACCATGTACACCGCGGGATCCAACAGTCTACACAGTGACACTAGCCAAAAACGATGCATGTAATTCCACCATGATTTTCACCGTGCCGTTTTCACAGCAGCAAAGTGTTCGCACAGTTTTACATTCCCACTAGCTGTACGCCTGCATCACGGATCCTGGCTGTATTCGCCCGGTATTCGCTTTGTTTTGAATCGGTTACCAAACCCAATATTGAATGGTTTATTGATATCATTCCCATAAACTCGTATTCTAGGAACTATTTTAAGCGGTGTGAACGATGACCTCATCATTGACCAATCAACGATCGCTATAGATTCGGAAGAAATATCCCGAAAAACAACGAGTGGTAACAAAGAAAAGGAAATATTTTTGCGAAAAGGCTTGATTACGACTGAACTTTTGAGCAGCGGTCCAGAGAGGGGCGGACTCACACAATTGAATAAATAATCAAAGCCTTGATAAAGGCTTATTTTTGGTCTACACATAACCACAATACAAAGCTTATGAGGGCGTAGAAAGCTATTAGGTTATCCATGGTAAAGGTCTGCATACGGTTATTCTGCTCTCAGTGAAGGAAAAATCTCCCTATGAGACCTTGTATTTTAATGATGAATACGTGGATAGATTAGTAAAATCGACTAGATGACTAAACCAGACCGTAGATTGGACTCTACTCCACCACCTAGAACGATATTTCATTAAATGAACTTAAAATCCGCTTTCCTTTGATACCAATGCTGTTATATACGTTACTATAAGATGCAAAATGCATTCAGTGTCCAGTTTCCGTCTACTCTGTTTTTTAAAATTTAAAAGAAAAAAACAGTGGCTTTGTTGCGAAGGTTGAGGCTTTTTTAACAATCACTTTTTTACTTTGGATCTTCAAAGGTAATTGATTTTGTGAGCATATGATACTTTTGTCAAGGGCAAATTCAGAGAGAACGTTAGTTTTTTTCTTTTTCGCATCTGCACGGACCACTGCTTTTAAGTTTGCGAGTAAGGTCTTATTAATAGAATATGTGCAAGGCACTTTCAGTTACCGTTTTTCTGTCATGAATCTGTAGAAACACCTTTCGTCATCCATTTCACCAAGATCGCTGCAGAAAAAAATCAGGTTTGTTTAAATGTTTTAACTATTACTACCAGCTATCTCTTGTAAGGAAAGTCATAATATTATGTGGTTATTTGACCCGCAAATATACCATAACTATGCCACAAATCCCTGCACAATAAGGTAGCCCAACTCGTCAATATGAATTAAAATCCTTAAAAAATTCGCCGTAACTCAATAATAATGCCATGATAATGAACAAATGAAAGTATATACGATACAACCTACCACTGTGTAAAACCGCCGTTTAATCTCTTGCGGTCTTTGTTTTAGCCTCGTCTCCCAGGTAACATGAGAACATAGAGAATCCGCGTACACATACTTCACCTTGTAGACTATGGATTTGTACAATACTGCCTTCATTGTTATGATCTTAACTGTGGAACAGTTTCCAAATTGCAATCTTTCAAAATGTATTAATTATTTTTACATACAGCAGAAAAATAAGTTCAAGTTATATTTTTCACTATAAAGTTTTTACAAAGCTTTCATCTAGTTAAAAGTGAAAGCAAAATCGAGGACCCATATTTGGCTGTACGCCTTCTACGATCCTTTTTATCCCCTATGCGCTTAATAGCAGAAGGGCGGAGTTTATCATAGCGAATCTGTCGTCTGTCGGTCCGTCGTCTGTCTCAACCTTACTGTCGGAAACCCTCACCCAATTTTGACAACTGCCACCACACGACCTTGAGTATACCCCAATATTCACGATGTGACAGACAGGTCTGCAGGCCAACGTCCCGCTCTTATTCCCCAGGAATCCTGTGCAAAGTAGAAAAGTATCTCTTAACATTCTCACTACTTTTAAACAAGGGTTACGTTTAAAAAAGTGAACTTTTACCAGATTCCAATATCCGGTTTGATATAAAATTGGATCGATTAAGCCCAAATTATTGCGTCGGCTTATGAGTGCCCAAAAAAGTGGGCGAGCCCAGTAAGTCGAGCCCAATATTTTAAAACTCATAGTGAGACCAATTAAAATTTGGCGTAAATCGTTCCATTTTATCATATCATGTTTTGGATCCGTATTTCACACACTTGGAAACCCTCAAACATGATAATGACTAAATTGGAATGTGGGTTTTTGTGGATGCTTGCAAGTAAAACCCATGCACTGTGTCATCATTATTTTGTGCATAGTAATGAGTTTATTTGCCATATTTCCTCCCGGCCAGGGGGATCTTGAAGATCTTACTTGCAGCTATTTTTTAAATAGGAATTACAAATTGCCCATTAGCTTAGCCTCGTTAAAACAAGGCCCAATAAAAGGAAAGCTAAAGAAGTCAACCAGTGGGAAAACGACGCCATTACCTCTATTCCACCAGAAAGGCGTAGGTATAGGGTGCTTCTCTTTTTGAGGGCTCATCTAACGGATGCTGAAGAAAAAACACGCCAAATCGGGTTGGTACCATAAGACACTGAATATTGATTTAAAAAAGAGCAAAAGATGAAAAGGTAGGACTGTACCATTTGAAGGCATATATGGAATGTATATAATCAAGAGGTGTAGGTGTTAAGTTGTACAGTTATTGATAATAATCATGATCATATTAATATCTCATAAAATTAATCATAACGACAATGCTAAGATAACACCCCTTAAGCGCCCAAGCTACACCAAAACTTTCGTTAGTACCCAAGTGGGTCCTATTGGACCCACCAACCTAGTACCACTTCCAAATGGGGAGTTTGGTTCATGAACTTAACACCATAACACAATGGGGTCACGTAGAACAATACCGATAATAAAATTAAAAACCGAACTTTGACCTACGGTTAAATTCAATGTTTATCTCTACGAATAAGGTGATTTGCACGTTGGCATCTCAGCAACTTGTGATATATATAAGATTGTGAACCAAAAGAGTAATTGTACTATCTAATCTAGATTAACCAATTCAAATAATATCGCCATAATATAGCCAAAATTTATACGATCGTTTATTTTCTTATAGGAGAGTACGAATTCACCTCCGGTCGTTCCATGACCTTAGAGTTAAGACCATGATATTTAACACAAATGAAAGTGGTCTATCCAGCATATAAAGGTTATATTTTGATTAAGTATGATTAATTACTTTTAATTGTCTCCAAAGTATATATCTAAGCAAATAATTACCAAGATTTTTATTACTTTAATTTTTTTTTTTATTAGGTAAATTATCTCGTTTTTCACTTCCTGTTGGTGCCGGAGACCCTAACTAATTATGCTTTAACATGAAAGCCGTCGTGGCGGATTGGTTTTCGTAGCCGGAGAAGCCATTAATAATCGGACAGGTAGACAAACTCCTTTTGCTTACTAAAAACCCAACCGCCTATGCGTTTCGTTTTGCTTTGACATTTATGGAAGCTAATATTTGCCGACATGGGTGGGGAAGACAGCCCCTGAGGGTTGTTGTTATCGGTCATCCAAAGGTCATTTGTTATTTAATGCCATAGAACAAAAACATTTGGTTCAAAAGGACGACCTTAACACAGGCTACTGAGGTCAACTGTCACTGACTAGCAATATAAAATTGCCGCTTACAGAGAACACAGCGCCTAAAGAGCATAGTGCAGAACAAAAACCAAAAAAAGGACCAAATATTAAACATCACGAAATAAGTGGTTAGCAGCAGTGTCTTAAAGTACCGGAGGACGGCGCCTCTCTGATTTGAACTGGGAGTAATTCCAGAGCCCTGGGCCAATCATAAGACATCACCAAATCTACGCCAAGTCCACCGTCACCAAGTTTAATGTATTGAAGACCAATTTCTCAAAGCCCAGAGGTAGGCCCAAAGAAAAGATAAAATCGGTTTGTTTTTCTTGAATCATCTGCACCTTGTTCTGAGACATCCAGGCTTTTTGTATTTATTTATAACATTCGGCATTTGGTATATTCAGATATCAAAACGGGATTTACTGACAACACGTCGATGTCACACTGATAGCTTAGGATAAAAAAAACCACAGAGAAGCGGGGGAAACATTATGCTTTCTGATAATGTCACCAACTACATGGTATACATTTGAACCTCGTGGGCTACCAATAATAATCATTAATATAGTGGCTTTTAAAAGCGCCATTTTCATCAAGATCACAGCGCTTGTTGCCTATTAGTATGACGCGCCGTCAGGAAAATACGTCACATCATTTAGCTTATTAGGCCGCACAGGCTCAGCTGGCCATAGCGCACAATTACTATCAGCCTAACAATAGGAGCCCACAACAGAGTATGAAAATAGTTTGGACTTTGTACCATGACCATTACTATACGATCGGTGAAGCTATGGTCTCAAACTAGGCTAGTAGTTGGTGCTTGGGTTTACCCAAAGATGGATTCACTCCTAGCAATCACAATGTTTGGTTCAATAGTATTCAAAGCAGCGCTAATGTTACATAATACAAGCAAACAACCACATATTATCTACGGCTTGAAGGTGTCCAAGTCAGGCCTGGAGAAGGCAGTTTGTGTCGGGTGAGAGCTCATATGATTGAAAACTTACATAATCGATGATCACAAACACGCTTATCACCTGACATTACGGTCTTCTCAATCACTCACTTTTGCAATCACATTTAATGTTGGCGACTGGCCTGTAACTCTTCGGTGCATCATGATCCAATGAGACTTTCTTAAGTACAGAGGGTTGATGATGGAATTTTTCATCTTGACGGGTTTTCCATAGGTTGACCAACTTCTTTCTGACTCCTTATGAATTTGGAAACATTAACGGAAGTAGCTACACGGTTTTGGTGAGGTAGCGCTTGCCCGATAATTGCATTACCGATCATCGCTCAGTTCAATACTTGTGAGATTATCATATAACGTCTTCTCCACAGTTAGATAGATAGTGACTTCACATCTAGTGAGGAATAGGCTAAGTTACTGCTACTAGTAATTTAAATTACCCAATTGGGATAAACGTTCCGTTTTTTTTTTTCCTTAATGGCCTCATTTCAAGAGGTGCCGGATTCCCGCGCTGCGTGACATTGATTTTTTATATTTGACTATCAACAAATGTTTTGCCTCCTCTCAAGAAAAGAATACGGTATTCTATTTCGCCGACTGAACTTGCACGCATTTTTGTGTGCGAATTGGATTGAAAAAATCCAACTGTTATTCAATTTGAGGTCCGCGTGCACTTACAATAATAAGCTTAAACCAAAACAGGATGAATGGTTGTCAGGGATTGACACAAATCCATCATCGGACAATTTGGATGGATGTTTTAACCCGCCGTCGTCCCCCATTTTACTTACCAGAGTTACTTTAGCGATACCAGTATTTTCAGCTTGTTTTCTGAGCGTAATGGAACGCAACTTCCTGTAGGCATAGTGAAAATGATTGAAATAATAAACCGTTGGAAAATAATACAGCTTGAGCAAAAGTTTACCCGAAACTTTTCGGTCAGCGCGTTTACTCGCTGAACCATTTATACCGATTTAAATGAATCAACTTGTATGTCGCGATACATGACACGTTCAAAATATGTCTATCGAGTTTTGATCTTGATTATACTCACCAACGTCACAATAATAACGAGCTGTGACAGTTTGATGGAAGAATGGTGGGTGATTGATGGATGTTTATTTTTAATGCATATTTTGTGGATAAATTGACACAATTGATACAACAAAAGGAAAATTACCTATTTGACATGCTGCTAACATTATTATTTGGCCGATCAGGTAGGTTAATTAAATCACTCAGTTGATGCATGTAAATAATCTTCTGCTACCACTAAATAATGAAAGAAATGGAAATGGATAAGAAAGACAATTTATGTAAAGATAGTTTCCTACCTCCATAGTAATTTAGGTTAAAGTTTTGTACATGACAGGGTGATTAAAATGGACCCTGAATGTGTCCGCCATTTTGAATTTTAGAACATAATAATCTAATATACGTGGTTATAATCGCAAAGCTTATTTCATTTTATTTAATTTGCTGCAAAGATTAATCTCCAAACGGTTAAATATGGGCCGAGCTACAGTCATTTGAATTAAGTAGTCGGCTTTTCCCTATACACGGATTCCCATTGAAGAACTAAGAAATGACTCCCCAATATGATGATATGGGGTATGTGTATGTGTCAAATCAAGTGGTAGGGGTGTCAAATACAGTAATAATGGTAGATTTCCTTTTTGAACACTTTCAAAATGTAGACGATTTGGACTTTTTTAGTACAATTGCAGTCAATACATGTACTTTAAACTTTAAAAAAAGGTAGTCCCGATGTTATCCTCATTGGTATGTTTCATTCAATCCTCATGGCACTTTAAAAAACATGTATTAGTGAGTGAGTGATGTGAAGTGGTATTAGAGTTTAACGAAACTCCAACACAATGTGTTATATATGTTCGTTATGTCATTAACGTTAAAAAACATCAAACATACACAAAAAGAATTACTATCAAACTTTTTAAAAGGTAACAATATTTAAAAATCGGCCTACTTAGGAAATTTATTAACTGAGAGGCCTAATATCTTGAAATAATATTTTCAAATCTGGGACACTGTATATTTCTACCAAATAAGCGCATAATCACCGCACCTCAGTGTAATCCATGTTTAACAGCAAGAGCCAATCACAGGAATACCACCCCGAGGGACTGGCTCCCCTCTAAGCAAATAACTATGGGTTCATATAAGTTGACCAATTTTACATCGCGCTAATACAATCATGTCCCTTCGTCCATAAACCCGAACTACCAACAGCTCCCACAGTTGGTTGAAAAGAATGGGGCAAAATTTTTATTATAGGAAATGAATCCACAGGAGATGCACACCTATTTCGATATATAGCGATTAACGCAAAGCCTGAAAATCTGTAAGGGATCTCAATGTTTGTTATATTCATATTAAGGGCTTCTTTTGCTAATACATCAACCTTTTCATTGCCTTGTTGAATACCAATTGTGACTCGAAATCCAAGCTAAAACAACGGAATTATTCAATTGAGACAAAGTGAAGAATACTTCACACAGCTCAGCACTATAGGGATGACGACATTCTCTCCCTTTCAAAGCCATAAGACTTGATAGTGGAATCAGTAAATATAATGATAAGGAACTCTCATTGGAAATTTCAGGATAATTCTAAAAGCCAATCTTAAGGGCTTCAATTCAGCAGTGAAAATAGAAGCATATCAGGTAACCTAATCTGACGTTGGTCACGCCGACTTAAAACACTGCAGCAGTCCTCTCCAAAAATCTTAGACACATCGTATAAATAGTCGAGATGATGATATTATTGTCAAGATCATGCAACATTTCAGCATTTGAAAAAAGATCATCAGTTGGGCCCCTTCTTATATTGGACATAAACGTTAGGTCAATATCAACTCACACATTTGTCCAGGGAGGACTGATAGGAAAATCAAATGAAGCAATGTATCGCATTAGGACACACCTGTGAAAATCCCTCTTTTATACGGATTCCAAAAGTTGGAATAGCATTAGGTTTCCTAGTATAGAAGTTGGTAAATTAGGCGAAAAAGGTGCTCTCATGTGTTGGGATATCAGCATAACTTTTAAGTTGAGCATTTTGAAGAGCTAATTTTTCCATCTTAGAGGTAATGGAGGTTCATTAGCTTCGACATATAAGCTTTGAATAGGAGAGGTACGAAGGCACCTAGCATAATCGAAGACCTTGATTCTGATAGGATCAAGCTTTTTCAAATATGGACTTAGAGCAGAACTATAAACAATGCACATAATCCCAATTTTGATCTAAAAGTGACTATGAAGGCGAAGCAAATACGAGCGATCTGCACCCAGTCCATCTTAGAAACTACTTTGAAAAGATTCAGACCTTTTTGAACTCTCTCCCGAAAATAGTCAATATGAGCTTTAAAGTCAATTTACGTCAAATATTAAGCCCAAGAATTTAGTCTGTGAAAAGACAGATAGGAGAACCATTCACTTTTAGTTCTGGGTCAAGGTGAAGACGTCCTTTGTTGCAAAAATGCATTCCAACACAGTTTAGTTTTAGAGGAAACGGAAACCATTTCATCAGCAACTGTTGAATCTTATTCAGGCAATTTGGCATTTGTCTTTTCTATAGCGCCATATTTGATGCAGAATAGGAAATAGAGAATCATCTACAAACAAGCCTCTCCATTTCTGCATTGACCACTTTGGCAATAATCATTAATTTCAAAAGAAATAGAGTAAACAGAGAGAAGAGAGAATAATACCCTGTGGAACACCATCTCTGATTATGAATATCTGATATAATACTGTTCCCAAACGAACCCTAAAACACCCGTTCTGTCAAAAAATTCTTAATTAATAAACAAAGGCATTTTTACCTTTAGTCTAAATTATACAAATCCTTCAAAATACAATATTTCCAAGTAGTATCATAGGCCGTTTCTAGATCAAAGAATACCGAACACAACATGATGTCCTCAAACAAAACATCCCGAATAAAGCTTCAAGACGAACAAGTTGGTCAAATAGACATACGGCCCTGCCGGAAATCACTTTGACACTTGATATCAGTCCTTACTCTTCAAAGGAACCCCAAACAAGGACGAGCATTAATTTCATCCTTTCCATGTCTGACATAAGCAACTGGTAAGGGAGATTGGACGATAATTGTGCCTTGGTCGCATCTTTCACTGGCTTCGGAACAGGACAAATTGTAGCTTCACGCCATACATTGGGAACATCCCAGACTCCATAATTATTGAAAATATCAAGCTATTACAAGAAGGATTCTTGTGGCAGATGCTTAAGAAATTGATAATGATGTTATCTTGTCCAGTAGTAGCAGTATCATGACATGTACTAAGAGAGTCATTAAGCTCGAACATGCTAAATGGACTATTATACTCCTCTGCATATTGGATGAAAAATCTAATTTCTGTTTTTCAGCAGTATTTTAAATCTTGAATGTCTGAGTATAATGATTGCTTTAAGGAATTGTGTTAAAATTCATCTGCCAATAAATTGGCAATATGCAGAGCTTCTGTACATTACTACCATCAGATTTATCACGATGAAAAGTGGATATCAATGTTGCCACTAATTTTCCTACCATATCCAAGCTTTTTAACAGAGAGTTCTAGAATTTAACTTGGGTACATATTGCTACAGACTTCCCTTTATTTTTTTATAATGCGACGCGCTTAGCACGGGCTCTTTGATAATTTCTTAAGTTGTTCTTTGCTGGTCGATTTTTAAAAACAGAACGTCAACTTTGACGACAATCAATAGCGACTTTACCGCAATAAACCATGGCTTGTGTTTACTTAAGCTTGTGAAGACGGACTTGGGAATTGACGTATTGGCGATAATCGATCAAATGTCAGTGAATGAAGAAAGAGGATCTTCAATGATCTCCCAAATATGATGATATGGGTATGTCTATGTTGTCAACTCAAGTGGTAGTGGATGTCAAATACAGTAATAATGGTAAGATTTATTGAAACACTTTTTCAAAATGTAGACCATTTTGCTTTAGTACCCAAAATGGCAGTCAATACATGTAATTTAACCTTAAAAAAGGTTAGTCACCGATGTATCTTCATTTGGTATGTTCATGCAACTCTCCTGGCACTAAAATGTATTACGTACTACTTATTTAGAGGGCATCGATGGTAAATTTGTAACGAATTTAGTGGGAATTAAATAGCGTCTCATTTGTTTTGCAGTTTAAAAAATAGCTGATTTCCTCCTAGACACTGATTGCTTCGCTGAATGACGTTAATTTTTTTAACATTTTTTTATGTGAATTCCATGGCAGAGCGCCAAACCGACTACTTGATCAAGCGACTGTCGTAGGTCTATACCTAACGGATGTGAATTAATTTTGCAGCAAATTAAAAGATAACTGAACTAAGCCTTTCAAGTAAACAAGTATAATAGCTATGTTATTTAAAAGATCAAAATGGCGGACACAATCAGGGTATAGTTTGTTTTACTCACTGTAGAACTATGTAGATTTACAATGAAATAGATGGTGATGAATGAATGAAAGGACAATTGATTACACCATTTCTAAAAATCATATTATAGAGTTTTGCTCTGACGAAAACGTATGATTCTGAGAACTGTCAGCTACCGTTGCCATGACGCACTTATTCAATATAATTACAAAATTATGAAAAAAATAGAAGTCAGTAAGTCGATTTAGATGACAAAACAAACAGCTCTTTAAGTACATAGTTTAGTCTTTATACACAAAATTGAGACACAGGATCCCACTAATATTTTCCTTA
The DNA here is from genome assembly GCA_023653785.1 of Ophioderma brevispina. Lineage (NCBI taxonomy): Eukaryota > Metazoa > Echinodermata > Ophiuroidea > Amphilepidida > Ophiodermatidae > Ophioderma > Ophioderma brevispina. Next base: position 55,372 of record JAMKCH010020910.1, on the reverse strand, counting down.
TTTGGCCTATATTTTCTTCTTGAGTAAATACTAATCCATAGAGATAATTAGCGTACATTTTGTGAATTTGCTTCATGGTATTTCATAAAAATCAAAATTTTCAACCAAAAATGTGGCTTTTTTAAATTGTAAAACCGAAATTGATGAGTAGTTATAATTTAAGAACCTCAAAGTTTTTCAGCATGATTCTTGCAAGACTGAAATGTGTGGTTATAGACTCCACACTTGACCAAAGAAATCAAAATTGTGCTCAATCCCAGATATTCAGCGCTTTGGTACTACTACTTCTTGCATATCGACGGTGTAAAATTACTCGCTGATATCTTCCCTATGGTAATTTGTTCTTTGTCCAGTTGAGTGTTGATAGTATGAAAAGCTGATTTTGCCTTTGCTTCTACAATCTTGTTCATAAGTCCTTGGAACACTTGTTAATATTGACAGCTATGCAAGAGATATAGGCTTGAAACGCATCGTAACTATAACTTTCTTTCCCCCTCCCCGTCTCCTCCCAAGTCAGTGTTGGAAATAATATGGTGCGAGATTGCCCAAGTGTGTCGGGCTCATGCAACATTGAAATGAGAGGGCGGGAACCAAATCTGCATAAAGTGTTCCAACAATTATGAGTGGCGTAAATTTCTTTTGACATGGGGAGGGGGATGGGGATGATGAAAATTTATGAATGAAAGGGGTTTTGCTGAAATGATCTATTACTAGCACATGTGCGCGTGAAGCGCGCTAAAATTTTGCCATTTAGAAGCTAATGTAATTGTAATTAGAACATAATGCGCGCAAAGCGCGCGGAAATATACCATTTTAAAACTATTTTGGTAAAATATGAGGTTATTTTTGGTCAAAACCACATGAACGGGCATCAATATTGGGGGGATGAACGTATTGACCATCCCCCCTCATCAAAATATTAGGGGATAAATCCCCCCCCATCCCCCAGGGATTTACGCCTATGATTATGATCAAGATTGTAGTTTGAAAAAAGTGACTGAATTCCATTTTCCATGCACAATGACGTGACAAATGTTGTTGTTTTTTTTTTTGGGGGGGGGTTAATGCCACCCGAGTCCAATTTCATATACTGTGATTTTGAGGAAGTGGTAATTTCAAATAATAACAGTTTGATTCCGTAACCTAAAGTCGACTAACAATGTAAGCAAACTATCAATTAGTGGTGCATCAACTTAATCACATAATAATCCACCATAGAATTCAACTATTTCCATCTCCAGGGAAAGATTAATAAATATCTTTTCACAAGTAGTACTTCATAATTACCGTGGACCCTTGAAGAACATGTAAACAAACTATCTCAGTAAAGTTTAGTATATTTTTCCAATCACATTGTTCAGTAGTGTATTGAATAAATGAAACCTATTTTGTGTACTTTACAGTTGGTTTGAGATATCAACGAAATATCGGTCTGGCCCACTGTTGTGTAGAAAATCCCGAGCGTCAACGTAATTATTGACCTTATATGCGCATTTCACTAAGTATGTTTTTGTGTGTTTAAAGACTAACAATAAAATAATATGTATCGACCACTGATCTCTATACAATGGCGTGGCTTAACACAACAGTAATTGTATATTAGAGGAATGGAGCAACGGGCGGGCATCTTGGTCTACCGAACACAATACCATTCCAGAGACACCTGTTTAACCGAAGTTGTATCATGGGTGCACGTTTTAGAGACATGCCATCCCATACGCGCAAATACAATGAGCTCACTGAATTGGCTTGATTCTGTATAGTCTGTTATGTCGCTTATCCACATTTCAATGGGAGCAATTTTGTATAAATGACCGGCGCTTAACCACCTGCTTGGGCTCTTTTTGGATGACCAATATGGCCATCAGTGCTTCAATTACGAAACCCAGGTTTCCAATCCATTGTATAGAGATCAGTGGTATCGACACCAACCTTTCGTATTGTATTGGCCCTTAGCAGCAATTAGCGCGTGACAGTTAGCAAATGGTATCACGGTGGTGCAGCCTCTGATAATAGGAATCAGCTATACCATTAAATGACTCCCTTCGCGTTATAGAGCATGGTGGCATGACTACTTTGTCTCCTTGTACATTTCAAGTACAAATTACTGATGGTAAAACATTATTGGTATTCACGTAAACGTTCACATCCTGAAAACATGTCCTCATTAATATGATCGATTAGCCGAAGCTTTATAAACAGTGCCGTACGCAGGATTTTTTTAACGGGGGTGCGGGTCTTCGAAAAAGTGGATTTTTTTTGGAAAATGGATCTAACCCCCCTAAAATGGTCCTTTTTTGGACGTTTTGAATATATGCCATCACCAAAAAGTGGACTTTTTCGTCATAATTTCTCTTAATATTGGACCTTTTTAGCAAAAAAATCGGCAAAAAGTGGACCTTTCCCCTTTTGTGGAATTGGGGGGGTGCGACCCCCTGCGTACGGGCCTGTTTATAAACCGTGGTCTACCTGGGCCATTTTTGTAACACCGCATCCGAAGGGTAGCTCCCATCGATTGTCCTTATTGAACATCAGATTCCTAAAAAAATTGGTAGCATATGAGCAATTTCTTATCATTGGTATCAATAAGTATAAGCATTCCCATTGGGATGTCACTATGACATCATAAGTTAAGGAAAGCATGAAAATGAAGAGTTGATTCCAAAAGGCCTAAATTCACTTTTCATACTTCCGCGAAAATCAGCTTTTTAAGAACCCATTGCACTTTATCAATTTATATAACTTTGCTGTCAAAGGAAGATCTCACATGTAGAAGCCACAGGGTTTTGTATTTCATTATTTTATGTGGGAATTGGATTTAGGTCCTTTAGGAGAAAATATTTGCAGACCAAATTTAGGCACACTATTTCCCATAAAACCACAACCTTGAAACAATATTCACTTTAAAGGGAATCTTAGGCGAAGATGAAAATAAAAAACCGCATCGAAATTGCTTATAAACTCTTCAAGTTATAACACTTCGTTGTTTTTCAAGGTGGCAAAAAAATGATTTTATGTTTGAAGTATTTTCAACACCATATCGCTTTCAAAATTTCCTTTTGACGGGGATTAAATTTGCTAAGAATAATAACAACAACAATATACATAGAAAAAAGTTCGATATTTTTGTAAAATTTTAAAATTAGTAAACATCTTTTTCAAATATCTGAACATTCCGCAAATTTACGATAAATGCCGAAACCCATCTTTTTGGAACGGAGTATGCTTGAAACGTGAAATTAACGTCAAAATGCGTGGGTTTTACACACTCTATCACATTCTACTGGCTTAAACACAGCACTTAGACGCTTTCTAAATTTAAAACTAGTCATTTCCTATCATGCATGAAACCGGATATTCCTAACTTTTGGGGTGAAAAACTATGGACATTGACACTTTTGCTTACATGCGAACTCCATGTCATCTGACGTGATGCTGCGCATGTTGGTACTCAATTTTATATCCACAAAGAGAGCAAAACATATCTATCCACTGGCACCAAAGTCGCACTAGGCGTGTTGGTACTTCTCTTCCGAAAGGGGGATGAAGCCAAGTTCAAAACATGTTTGCTGTTTTCTTTGTACTTGTTTGTCCAATAACCCTGTCGGAACGTTCTTGGTAGGTGTCTACAATCGATCCTGTGCAATTTGACGAGAAATTTGTATCCTAAAAAAATCTCATGTCACTTAAATCATTTGGCACCAAAAAAGGGGGGTTTTAGTAGGGTCCTTCAGTAGACGAGGGATAATCATGAGGACAAACTCATGAAAGAAACTAACTCGTATTAACGTAATAAGAAAATACTGTTCGCAAACGACTCACTGTTTTCTTATTTCTTATTAACCTTTTATCACATTTCAGCCAACCATTTCCTGAGGGCATCTTTTCCTTAAATGTTATGTTAGTATAGAGAATTCAAGAGCGTCCCAACATCTCGGTATGGCTGTTCTTAAAATTACCTTGTGTCTTAATTAGGTTCGACCAAAGGAACCAGGAAAAAAAATGTCCTTCTTTCAAGTTGGATATCAGTTGGTCATTTTTATTCAGTTGCCGGTGTGAAAGCAGATATAGTCCGGTGGGACTCATAGTCCGGGGCTCCATAGACGATAACGGAATAAAGCGTGAAACTAATGTTGCGTAAAGAGTCAACTGGATCGATTGCCCTATTGTTCACCATTGTTCCCGGACTATGAGTACGCCGGACAATGGTTACTTCTACACCGGCATTAGTATCTAAAAACTCAAGGCCATTGAATTGTCGATACGAGACGGTGTTTAAAAATGAGAATAGATAGCATGTGTGTGTGTATGAGCTTTTATCGTTTTAAACTAATCGCTGCAGAAGTACCACGTAATATAGGATATCCTCATCAGCCAAATTCAGTCCAAACAAATAACAGGGCACAGGACACGGCTTTCTATACGATGAAGTTTGAATTCCCACGCTATAAGCACTTCTACAGTGGATAAAAGTATAAAAAAACCGTTTTGCTACAAGATCAGTTTGCATAGCATTGTGTGTTAGTGGAGTACAGAATAGAAAAGGTTTACTGGTTGAATTCCCCTTGCAACCCATTGAGGTTATAGTCTTAATTTTTAGAGTGAGAAGTTAGAATCAACTGAGAACTCGCATAATAAAACAAATCAGTAATATGGGGCGTGTGAGGAGAGTGAATGTTCCATTTGATACTGCGCATCAGATTGTACGTTAGGCGCCTTACGCCTTCAAAGGGCAACAAGTCTGTTGAACACATTGAAGTGTAATTGCAAAATCATCCTTACCCAATCTTGCGTATATCTTTACTCCCATAACGATCTGAAAAACTCTCGGATACTTCATCTAATTTTCTGTGGGAAAACAATACCGCTTTAGGGAATCCTGTGCTGCCCTTTGGCGGTAATAAAATAGATATGTTACTACAGTTATATTGCAAATCATACGATGCTATCAACTTTACTAGCGTTGTTTGGGATAATTGACACAATGTATTATTGGCTAATTGATATGGGAATTATTGGATATGATTTATCGATTCTTCAAATCGGTCGGTCCACAATGATAGGTTCAAAACATCACATAAATAAGGTAACATTCGGCGTCGATATATTGACAACTTAGCCTATAGCCTTCGGTAAACACATCTAAAGTGCTTCTGATATAAATCATCCCCCAAAATGGCCTCTATACCATGCATATTCCACCACTGGTAGATGATAACAATATAGTCTATTTCTTGAAATAACTTGCCTCATTCGTCTCGTCCAAAAATCCACCTTTTCCTCCACCAACAGCGCACACACAAACAATCTTTTCGGCCCTATAACACACAACATAATTCAATTTCTAACCCCAATTATTGCTCCCATGTAACCAAAACCGTGGACAGACAGTTTCATTTTCAAACACAATGGAAAAGTCTACTATCCTTATCCCCACCATTATCATTGTAAAGGTAGGAGTCACGTCTGATAATGAATGAGTGTCATACATGCCACTACGCGATTTAGCCTAATACTAGAGTTCACTTGACCAGACTGCTGACGGGCCGCGGGCAATCCTTCTTGGCCAATGCCAGTAATTATTCATCTTAAAAGCGACTAAAAAAAATCATAATCACCAGCGACCGCGCGGCACCCAACGCATTACTGTGAAACAGTGGGGTAACCAGACCTTGGCAAATGGGGGGGCTGAAGGGGTGCCAGCTTTTTTTGAGTGGGCAAATTAGGTCGTTCTCCATAGACACTTGACAAAAAGTCAGTTCAATTTGGGGGGCTGTGAAGAGGGGGGGGGCAAGATTCTGTTTGGGGGGGCCTTGCGCCCCCTGCCCTCCCCCCCCCCGCCCCCCCCCCGCTGGTTACGCCACTGCCTGTGAAAAGGGACGCTTTTAGTAAAATACAGCCCCAGGTATATCTGAATAGGGGCTGTCCTAACCTTCTTCTGTCTCTTAGAAATTTCTTTTCTGTTAACCTGAAAACCCAACAGATTCAAGACGGTAGTGAGATGTATGTAGACTGGTATAGACAATGGTCTACCGTCGTGAAATTAAGTTTGTCTACCTAAAACTCACTTTAAGATTGTATTTTAGTTGTCTACTGTTGTTGTTTGACTTACGCTGTTAAAATAAATAACAAGCGGATCATCCATATCCATTGAATCGTTGATTTTTGTTTGTTACCAGTTGGTGATAGGTATTGGTTCCAAGGAGTGAAACGTCATCAATGTGATGAAATCGCTGTAATAAAAACACCATGCAACCAAAATGTGAAAAGAGTAAATAATTACAATGAGTTCATGGACCATAACGGGGTCTCAGACCATAAGGTGAATTCAAATCTGTGAAATCTTGTTTTTGCGGCTAAGGTGGGTTGTAACATGTTGAGATCTGCTTTTTCTTACTCTGTGTGTGTGTGGTGTGTGTGTGGGGGGTGGGAGGAGGAGGTTGGTGGTGTGGGTTGTTATGTTAAGTGGGTATGGTTCTTTGGTTCGGGTATGAGAATTGGATAACTTTTTTTTAAGATTGAAGATATATATTTGATTTTTTCTGGGAAGTACCTCGCGGCCGTATATGAGCTCTTAGCGGGCCGCAAAATGCCCGCGGGCCGCATGTTGATCGTACCCCCTGGTATATCGAGTACAATGTGCTCTAAACGAAATGCGTTTCTGCTATTTCCGAGGTTAAATTGGAACGTGAAAATAGTACCTTCGAGTACATTTCCAGACAATGTTTGAGTCTAGTACATTTCAGGGGAGGGCGGCAAGAAATCCCAATCAAACGTCGCCATTGGTCTAACATGTAAAAGCGAAATCTTGACAAAATTCTGAATGTTTTATAGGTTGTCAAGGAATATTCTCTTCCCAAACAGTGGAGTTGAGGAATCAACTCCACTGAAGCGGTTCTTTCTGGTTTTTTTTTGTATGAATAACGAACGAGGACGAGTCGTATGTGGGTGCCTGCGGAACACCCTGTATGGATCCCACATCAAACCACCCAAATTGGTTTGTGGCCACTCGCTATTGACTGTAATTTTCTTTGACATTTTGGTGAGTTTCTTATATGAATGAGGGCATTAGCCGCACGCCTGGTACATTCGAAATGCAGTGAAGAAACAGACATATAGAGAGGAGCAAGGATTGGGTCAAACATCGTCATGATCACATACATCTACGCTTGCACACCTTTGGTAGTTAGATGGACCCTCTACATCAATGCAAAGTTAGTGGTGTCAAATTGTGGTGTCACTTTTTCGATAGGGCCAATTTAAGTTTAACAGGGGTACACTTTAAATACTCCATCGTGTTGAAATGTATGCCATATGTTCCGTCTAGTCATAAGGATTACAAAAATGTATAGTTTGTACCATCAATGACGATTGGTTTTAGAGTTATGGGTACAAAAATGGATAAAAGATGCAAAAAGGTCAATTTCCATTTGTACAGGGGTCAAAATCAGAAGTGCTCAATTTTGCTTAAAAAATGAAACAAATGGTTTCGTCTCGTTTAATGTGTCAAAATAAGGAATAGTTGTAGCAGCTGCCAATTATAGTATATGTATGTGACAAAATAGGTCATGGGAACCATAATCCAATTGGCATTGGACCTTCTTTGACATTTATATCGCGTAAGTAAAAATTTAAACATATTCAAAACCTACTTTGGGCGTCCTCATTCCTCAGCGCAATAATTTGAAAGCATGTTTAAAATATAATCAGAGTAACTTTCAATTTTGACCCTGTTAGCAAAGTGCGTTTGACCTTTTTTGCACTTTTAGCCATTTTTCCCAATAACTCTAAAACCAATGGATATAGATGGTACAAACTATCGATTTTGGATCCTTGTGACCAGACGGACAATATGCCATACATTTCAACATGATGGAAGTAATTTAAAAAAGTGAACCCCTGTGCAAACTAATATTAACCCTTCAAAAAGAGACACCACAATTTGACACCACTAACTACCTTGCATTGATATGATGTAGAGGGTCCATACCTAACTACTAATAGGTGTCAAAAGCTAGATGTCGTGGGACATGAACGAGTTTGACCCAAGTCATGCTCACGAGCTCTTATGTAGGTTCGTCCTTAGATGTCAGTCGGGCATAAACGAATTCCCTAAATAAAGACCCTATGATATTTGCTCCTGCTCTAATACGTTTTCCCATGGACATTACTGAGTGTGACCAAATTAGAACTAGTACTTTTCAAGATTTCAAAGACACTGAGACGGGACATTTCCAATACAGTGTTATCAACAAGTGCATCGAGTACAAATTGCTTTAGAATTTTTTTTTTAGAGAGTACCGCAAAGCAGTTTGAACACAAAACTAGTACCATTCGAGTCCCGGGATTCGAGTACATTTTTCTTGACATGTACCTTTTCGGTAGACATTCCCTAGTAGTACATTTGGAGTACATTTTTAGCATATTTCGAGAACGGTATATTTTGATTATATTGTTATCGAAATGCACCTTTTATCTAGATATGTTTAAGCGAACAAGTCAAGTGATTGAAATCTACTACAGGTTTAACACTTAATATCAGTGTACTCGAGGTGTACTCGGATTAATAGGCCAGTCAAAATAGAATTAATGCTGCCTTAACCAAACACTAATTGCAACAGAATCAATTCCAACAGAATTGTATTGAGAATGCCTTTAAAACAACATATCAAAAGTCTACTCAAATCAAAGGAGTGGAACATATATTTTAAGGGGGTAAGGTTTATACAGGGGTCAAAATATGAAAAGTATCAAATCGCGTCGAAAAGTATGCCAACGTGTTCGTTACATTTCCAGGATTACAAAAAGGTATAGTTTGCCATATCTGCAGGTTGTAGTTCAATAGTTATTAGTCAAAATAAGTTCAAGGTCACAATGGGGGTAAATTTTCAGATATATCCGTTCGTTATAAAAAAAAAAGGTGTCAAATTGTTCGTCTAATGGTACAGAACCCGAAAATATACTGGTTGCACCATCTATAATATTAGTTGCATAATTGGAACGCAAAATGTGACTGGGGGCTACAGGGTCTATGGGAGGTCACTAGTCATAGCTCTGTAATTCTTATATAGAAAGTTCAAACAAAGAATATATTTACATTTACTTATCTAGTGGGAAAAACAGTTTACAACCAGTCCGATCAAAATCGGACCATTCTATGAATTTTACCACAGGATGACCTTGAACTGTTATGAGCCTATTCTACTACAACTATAACGCGTAGATAGGGCAAACTATACCTTTTTTAAACCTTAGGAGTAGCCCAATAAATTGGTACATCATTTAAATCAATTCGAACAATTCTATTTTTACCCCTGTACAAACGTTTCCCCCTTATTTCTACATATTCCACTAGGTTGATTTTGGTAGACTTTTAATATATTATTTTTGAACTATTTCACAGTATATTAACACCAAAATTGTTTCTGTTGCAATTTGTGTCGGGTCAAATCATAAAATTATTGGACTATAAGTAAAAATCACCTACAAGTAGATTTCGAGAACAGTATTCGAAATGTACTAGAAATTTAACAGGGTATACATCACGTATGTCGGTAAGAGTGTTGACCAGACTGGATGTGACCAATTTTCAGATTGTTGATGGTTTCGTACTCGTAGATGTCCTATCCATAGCTTCTCATGTCAGATGTTCATTCCAGTGGGTGTGGATAGTATTTGCAACCAATGACTTTTCTCCGGTCACTGCCGGTAGGTTGACTAAGACATCGAAGATCGACATGAAGTTATATTTTGTAAGAATCCTTAAGTTTCATTAGGTGTTGATAGTAGTGCAACCAATGGACTTTCTCCGGTCACTGCGGTTAGATTGGGTTAGATGACTAAGACACGAATACGACCATGATGAAGTTATATTTTGTAAGAATCCTTAAGTTTCATAGGTGTGATAGTATTTTGCAACACAATGACTTTTTCTCTGATCCTCTAGGTAGATGACATAAGGAACAAGCCAAAGATTTGACATGGAGGATATTTTGTAAGGATCCCTTTAAGTTCATACCAAGATTTAATAATATATTGAAATAAAAGTTCAATGAGTGAATAAATGAAATGAACAAAAAATGGCCATTCAATTTCGAAACCACAGTAGCATTTCAAGGTAGCATTGAGGACCATCAAAAGGTTTGGACCTCAATCACGCCAAGTTTACGTAAAGTATTGATTTTCTTGGATAAAGCATATTCGACTCTCAGAATGAGGGAGAAAGAGTTCAATATGTACCCCCCCTCATATATCAGGTATTACATCATACAAAATTTATTTTAAATTGGCCTGTGTTTCACAAAACACGGAATAAACAGCTACAATAATTAAATGTTATGTGCATGTAAATACATATGAAGGGGGTACATATGGACTCTTGCCCAGAAGGAAGTTGGCACGAATAAAAAAAAACTCAAACTCAAAAAACACCGAGTTTCAATGAAATGGGATATTTATTGATAGATAGTGCTTTTTGTATATGGAATTTGTCAACTTTTTGGATGTTGCACTGTCGTCTGATAAAACTAACCTTTTTACTCGTTTTACAGTATAAAATGATGTGGTGTAAATGGAAAACTAGAGAGAGGAAAAAAGGTTAATGAAAAATGGAATAATTTCATTTCGTCCAGCTAGTCATTCGTAAATGCCTCATTCGATTATACATCCCCGTACACCCCTACACAAATATACACACATGCACAAAAACAAACGCAACACGCACTACATAAACAAACGCACACAACTCGCAGCACGCATTCACACACTTAGGCGCGTAAATAAGCAATAACAATACGAAGACCAAATCAATTATTTTTTTTTCCTTCTTCCACTTTGTGATTTTCCTCTAAGCTCCTTTGCACAATGGAATTAAAAATTTCAATGAAAGGGTAAAGAAAGCCGCCTTCGCCTTCGTCTGTCAACAATGCAACAATAGAGTTAAATGTTGAAAGGTGATAAAAGTAGGTTGAGAAAACCCGAGGGAAAAACAGGGAAAAAACACAGAAGAAAGGAAAAAAGGGAGGAACGAATTAAACAAAAATAAGAGAAAGTACGTGTTATTTATATTTTCATATAGGAAACTAAACCATGCAAATTCACACTTCAGAATTGTTTTTTTTTTAATGGGAAACTGGCCCTACTGAATTTGTGCTTCATTGTTTATTGTTTATAATGCAGGAATTCTTTATATTGATATTCACTTGTGTTGCCACATAGGATTGAGTTTAGCAGGTTTGTATTCATATTCCGGCCCGTATATAAACAAACAGGAACAGTGTTCAGCATAAGAAAAAATATTCCTATCCCAATGGCTTGGAAATTTCTCTTTTGGTAATCTCGTGACAATAAACAAAAAAATTGTCATAAATTAGTTGAGCAACGTATGTAACAGCGAATAGGAAATAAAAACCAATTTACAAAAAAAAAACAATACCTATATTCGATTAATAAAAATCAAATTTTAATTATGATATTTATTTTTCTGCATTATTAAGCAAGTGGAGCACGGTGGAGCGTCCAATCATCTACAACAAAGGACTGAAAAAGGGGAAAGAGAAAGACTGAGAGCAAAGAGAGAGCAAGGAGGAGAAAGAAGAGGACAAACAAAGAGGGGCAAAGAAAGAGCAAGCAAGATTTAGAAGAATTAGAAGAGACATGTTAAGAGAAACGCATAGATAAGAGTTAAAGTACATCGAATGGTATTACGGAGTTGTTTTGGCAACTAATGGCACATACAGTGCGAGTTATTCCGTTGGTTCAGACAAGTCAAGTTAGAGGTCATTTTCGTGAGGTTTCATTATTTTCACAATGGACGGACAGACATTTGGCGTTTCCAGTTCCAATTACAATAGGGGATCCCAATTCTAATTACAAAATCGCTTTTATGAAAAATACGCACTTTTGAGCATTACCATTCGCAGGTGTAGCTTACTAGACAATTACCAACTTGAAGACAACTGTGCAAAAATCTCAAAATTGGGGCGCTCTTCAAACAATGTGTTATTGATTTTAAGACTATTGCATTATATTTATTACTATTGTTGTAATTACGTTTTGGACATTTCCATATTCTTGAACTAATCAACCTTGATCAAAACTTATATAAAGCTTATGATTATTTGCAAACTAAGCTCATTTTTGTGTGCGTTGTAAGGGTATTTCTTGATACCGTAATATAGGTCATCAGGATATGTTGCTGACTGGCCTTGATTTCATGGTTGCATATGTGCAGTAAGATATGTTATGTATCATAATTCAGCAATTAGCACTTAAGTGCCCAAGGGAGGGGGGGCATGGGGAATTATGTTTTTGCGATTTCTCAGTTACGCAATTAAATTTTTCTAATTGTCTGATTTATGAATAAGCCTCTCCTCATGATACAAAAAAAAAATAATATGCTCACGGCTTCTTTAGCATAATTAGGTTGGATCCATAGGACCCCCTCCCCGACACCAACGGTAGTAAAAACAAAAATCGAGATATTATACTAATTGAAAAATTAAAGTAATTAAACCTTGGGATTTATTTGCTTATATACCTTGGGAGGCAATTGATTAAACACTACTTAAATAACCCTTTATATGCATACAGCATCAATTTTAATTTTATCATTACCGTGGTCTTAACTGTGTTAGTCTATCTATGGGAAAGACCAAGGTGAATTTGAACTTTCTGAGAAAAATACAAGATAGTATAAATTTGACTATACTGTTCTATAATTATTAAAATGCGTTAGTCTAGAGTAGATAATCATTCCTTTTGGTTTAAAATCTTATATCGGAATTACTGAGGATGAAAATATGTTACCACCTCCCCTTCAGGTTTTTTGTTTTTAATTTTAATATATATCCATTCTATTTAACATCTTCTTGGAAATATCATCTTGGGATTATTTATCTAGGTTTGAGGTCTTATATTAGGATACTACCCCTGGCCTAAATGTTTATGGAATATCTTGTATCTATAAAGAGCACTATACTCACCACTATGACTCCTATGTAAGCGCATGCGTAGAAAGTAACCAGAGATTCGGCGTTGAGGTGAACATCTCCGACGATGAACATTGATGTCACCCTTCGTCAAACCCAGGGGTGTTAGTGGACGCTGCCCGCTGAAAACTCTGCAATATGTTAAAAAAGATAAATCAATAGTACAAATTGATAGGTCTCCAAACACGGTGTTTCGACCTGTCCGTAACCTAGACGCCAATATCTGAAAAATACACAAATGATCCTTGTGCACCAAATTGATCTTAATTGTATTATAATAACAATCATGTTTTTTTTTCGATTATTTGACAAATGATTGGTTCAAGAATTGGAATGTCCCAAAAAACAACAATTATAATGGCAACGACGCCACAACTAAACACCCTCTTAAAGCGATAAACACAGCACACTTTGAAGAAGGCCCCCCTTTCCAAATATTTTGAGATTTTGGCACAGTGCATTGGGTTTACTAGTAAACAATGCCAGTGAATGGTAGAGCTCCAAAAACTCCCAAAAGAAGGAATTTTGTATTAGAATAATTAATATCGGAGATCTCGATCTTCGTAGATCTTTGACAGCTAATTTTAGTAGAATGAGGTTTTCTACAGAACTGCCTAACTTCCAGAAAGCCACCCAAGCCAGTGCTTTGCACCTATTTAGATCACTTGCACTGGATGCAACCATTGACCCAAGATGTCTGAAATCGGTCACATGATTGATTGGACTGTCGTGGACTTTGAAGTGTAAGGGGATGAGGGATCACAAGTTAGAGCAGGTACTCGTCTTGGGTACACTGAGTATAAGCTGATGTCTTTTGATGCTGAGCGTACTGCCTCAAACTGAGTTTGGGTCGTGGGGGTTAGACTCTAGAAGGGCAAAAATTACCATCAGTTTTGGTCGGGTACTCCTAGATCGGCGTGGGTTTTGTTGCTTATTCCAGAGTCCATCCCAGCAGTGGCTTCTTTTAAAACAAAAAAAGGAGGACACATTATGATGAACACACAGGGCGCAAGTAAAACTGCCCTGACAGGACTCCTGTGTATATATCCAAAAAGGCTCTGAAATGTGTCCGTTCACCACCACTGTACTCGTGAGATGCTGTACTGGGCTATGATGGCATTGACCACTGCTTCGGGAATGCCATAGTTAGTGATGTAATAGGTAGAACATGGCGGTCCTTTGATGGAATCAAAGACTTTCCTGAAGTCGAAGAAAGTTGACAGAAGAGGAAGTGATGGCCTTTGAATCCCTCCATAATCCGAATAAGTAATAATAAGAATGAATAAGTGTTCACCATTTAAAGAGATTTATTGGTATAAATCGGCACATATATAATGAACATAGCCCTAATATGAGTACCAGATGGTTTGTATGGTTCATGGAGTATCCTTGCAAGGAAACACATTTTCACGCTTAATTTCGAAGCTGTAGACGATTTAAGGAAGGGGGGGGGGGCGCCTCAGTTTATTGGTACGCTAATCGTTTTGCCACAAGCATGTTTAGTCTTTCACACCAGATGAAAGATGATCGGTGGTAGTCAAGTTCTGTACCATTGAAATTAAAAAAACCAGCTTTAATTAAAAACGTTTTCTTTTAACATATATAAATTTATAAAAAAATGGCATACATGTGTCTAATTTTTATAAAATGAGCCGGGGATTCTTGAAAATATAGTTTTTAAAATAAAATTAGGACGGAGGAAACTCAGACTCCATACAAGAAAAGCGCTTACTCGAGACATTGAACTTACGTAGATTGCTGAACCCGCGCATTAGTGGGTTTGAAACACTGATCTCTATACAATGGATTGGAAACCTGGGCTTCGTAATGAAGCACTGATGGCCATATTGGTCATCCGAAAAGAAGGGCCCAGCAGTGGTTAAGAGCCGGGCATTTATACAAAATTGTTACATTGCCTGTGGAAATAAGCGACCATAACAGACTACCAGAATTCAAGCCATTCAGTGATCTCATTGTATTTGCGCGTATGGGATGCATGTTCTCTAAAACGTGCACCCGGGATACAACTTATGCAAAAACAGGGGTCTTGGAATGTAATGGTTCGGTGAACCAAGATGTCCGCCCGTGTGCTCCATTCATCTAATATACGATTACTGTTGTGTAGCCAATCCATGTTTTTCGAGAATCACTGACCTACTCATGGATAGCGAGGTCTGAGTGCCGATTGAAAACATCGGGAAGTGGTTTTTGACCTATACAATATGGAGGGAAACATTGCATACACTTGTCAAACAATAGAAATCTGTGTGGAATATGTGCATCAGCAGGGTGTTGTATGCAATTGGTTCCGCAATATTGTCTAGGTCAAAAACCAACTTCCTGTTGGTTTCACTCGGCGACCATCAACTGTGCGGCAGCCCGCTTCCATGTGTCGAGGTCGTGATAGAGATCCGTGGTTACAGTGCGACTGCGATATTAAACTCTAAATATTAAGCGACCCCTTTTCAAATGTCCACCGTTTTCAGGATTGTTTAGTGTTTAGGCCAACTAAAACTTTGTTAATCACAATGATATCAAAAACACCCCCTCTTTTTTTCTCAAAGCACTAAGGTTTAAAAAGTATTTTTTTTGCAATAAAAATTTCTAAACGAAATTCGCTCCTATCCTTGTGTGCTCAACGAAGTTCGCAAAAGGATGAGGGTTGTGGCAAACTTGCACGTGATATTATGCGTGTACGGGATATATTTTCGCTGGCTTATGTTTTGGTATGGCATTGCGGCGTTTGGAAATATACCACAGGGACCGGGAATAAACTGGTTAGCTTTCCATGATGCTGTACGGTTGTGTATATTTGTAGGAATAAATCTGGATTTTTTTTTTTCGCAAGAATACTCCAATGGCAGGTAAACCATCTGTACGTTTTATTTAGGGATATTTCATTATATATGTGCCGATTAGTCATAACAATAAAATCACTTTAATGATTGAAAAGGGTCGATTACGCCTGTGGAAACAGGATTTGTAAATTATGTGATCTAAATTGTCTAAATGAAATTAAAGATGTTGATGAAACTCATTTTATGCTTAAGATGTTACTTACTACTCAGAAGTTTCGGATGTAAAATGTTATCGATATAGCAGATGCGATGACTCTTGATTTGGATAGAAGCTTCTCTGATAGTGACAATTAAGTTCAAATTTGTGGGTCTGTCAGCTAGGAGTATGATTGCATAATTCCGGTACTACGTTTATTAACAATTGATTTTGATTAAACGTAAAGTTTGATATCTAGTTTGTAGTTCATATAGCCTGTTGTAGTATTTAGATTGTTTTATCTATTGTTTATTACATGTTTTCTTTGGTGTTGTGTTTAATGACTGTACCTATTTGTTTGGTGATATGTCAATAAATAAACTGAAATGAATTCTAGTATTAATTTAAAATTGAGCAAGCTGATTTCAGTATTATGTTTCAAGTTTGAGTAAGTAGTCACAACTAAAAGTGGAGTTCACTCATATGAAACATTTTTGAGTGAGGGAAGTGGCAGATGTGAACAACTAAGTTATGGACGATGAGACCATGCGTGTAGTAATTTTCAAAAACAGGTCTTCTATGGGTTACATAGCAAACCATGAATTCAATAGGGGATGAGCTGCGGCTGAAATGTACCAAACACAATTTTTCAATTTTGAGTTGTCTCCGAAAACCAGGGGTTGGGGTGAGTTACAACCATTGGCCCTCAGCTTGACTCAGTAAAACCCTCAAGACACACAAGGACAGAATAGGATTGACAGCAGCATATGTTTTGTTGACACTCATTGTACGGGTTTACTTTCATTTGACAGGAGTAGCTACTTGAATACAAAGGACTGTACATACAGGACAATAATGTTCAAGTTTCTGGCCCAAAAAAGCCCGAGATCTCAGAACACCATAATCTAGACAAAGAATACTGCATAAGGTGAAAATTTCCGTACTAAGTCACCTTCACAGAGGAGCTATAGTGCTTTTTTCTTAAAACAGATAAAACTGAGGTGAGACCGCTCGGTTGTTCTAGCAATGAAACTATTCATTTCCTTAAACAAGATTAGGCCCACGAATTTGAGAGATGGTCACTCATTCACGCCATTTCACACCTTATGAATGCTTTAAAAACCCTCAAAACGGGTATGATTTGCAGCAGTGCTGCTGGGGTATGATGGTGTTAATGAATATTTACAATGCACAAAAACCGCTTTTTCCTTGGATTTTATGAAATTGAGCAAGTGTAATTCAGTATTATGGTGACTATTAAAACTAGTAGTCACAACAACTAAGTGATTTAGGTTAAATTTCAATGAAAGTTACTTTTTTTTTGAGGCAATCAAAACAGCAAGTTAAAACAAACTACTTACAAGCCCTCATATTGGACATAGGTGATGGGCTTTTCAATCCCCTGTCTTCCATGGGTGACACTCTGACAGTAGGACTTCATCGAGAAACTTCTGTCGTTAACTGCGCCAGTTGACGGATAGAGACCGACCCCATTGTAAATTTGGGGACAGGGCCTGCGTTGCCGAAAAGTTCGACGATGGACTTTGATTATGTAAATTAGTTTCTCGCCAGTTGACTGCACTTGAAAAGACTGAAAGGGACAAAAATGAGGAGATTCCAGGAAGAAGCGCCCCCAATTTTTCTCGAACCCCGGTTTTTGTACATATTTGAATGTTACCCCCAATGAATTAGATCACACATGAAGTGAATAGACGAATACGCCATCTTTATGTAATAAAGATGATGATTTAGTAATGTCTGTCACGACAGAAAGGTCAAAATCATGGTTTTCTAGGGGAACGATTACGATAACAGGCAAGTTCCAAAACAAGGGGCTCGCAAGAGATTATACAGGGGTCAAAATTGAAAAGTGATCCAATGTTGTTGGAATTACATACCCAATTGTTCGTATGATCACAAGGATTAAAAAATGTATAGTTTGTACTATCTCCGACTACCCTATGGAGTTATAAGGCTGAAAACCGTTATTATAGGTCAAAGGGTAAATTTAGCTTCAAAGGGGTCAAATTAAAAAAAGCTTCAGTTTCAGTGGAAATGGTCTCATATTGTTTGTACTGTTCTCACCAATTAAAAAAGGATAGTTTCGACCATACGGCAATGTGAAAATTACAAGTACGCCACTCATTCGTACTCCCCTATTACCCCTATACCCTAATAGGGGCTGGGGTTAATTTGGGTTGTTGTGTAACTTGTAACTATACATGTACATTGTCCAAAACGTAACCTTCTTTTACTTGTATTACATTACAAATTAATATGAGACCATTTCCACTGAAATTGAAGCGTTTTCAGTACTTGACCCTGTAGAAGCTAAATTTACCTTTGACCTACAATAAACAGTTTTCGGGTTTATAACTCCATAGGGGTAAGTCGTAGAGGATAGTACAAACATACATTTTTTACTCCTTGTGATCATACGAACAAATTGGTATGAATTCAACAACATTGGACCACTTTTCAATTTTTACTCCTGTATAATCTCTTGTTAGCCCCTAGCTCGCTTAAAAGCTACCCTACATAATGGCCATCATACACATTTTTGTTGGGGGGGTACGTCATAGTGTTAGGCAACCCTGGTATCAGTGCCTCATTGGCCCCCCCCCACCCCCCCCCCCCCCCCCCCCCCGGTGAATACCAATGAGGCTACGTTTGATAGTCTGGCCTCATCCACTACATAATGTGCTGCTTTCAGGATCCTTTGAAACCTCTAACCTACATATATTATAGTTTGTGGATTATTTCTCGGACAGTTCGCACGCACACCCCGTGCATGTGCCGTCAACAACGCAGTGGTTTGGAGAATGCTTTGACCAATTGACGCATCGCTTACTATTTGCGGTATTACGAAACCCATTAATGCACTTTATGCTGGCTTATGTTCGATTCTGTCCGAGAATTAAATCCACCGAGTATAGTTAATGTATTGAATCCCCATCATAAACTTATTTGTATTTAACCATTAAATATGCCAAATATGACTTTCTCATGGTAAAAGACATATCTCGTACTTTTTACAAACTTTTTATCGTAAATTTGAGGGATATGCTAATAACTAATATAGTACAGATGTTTTTGAGATTTTTGAGTTATTCATTGATTGTGGCTGCCATCTTGAATTTTAAGCACTGTTTAAAAGCAAAAATATCAGATTGACCTTCAAATAGACAACTTGAAGACATATCACATACTTAAATCAAAACTTAGGATGTTAACTAATTATAGAGAATTTGTGTAATTTTCTAGCTTTTTAAGATCTTTTGAAATGCAGCCATACCGGCTGCCATCTTGAAGTTGGTGAGCCTGTTAACAAAGTTTTCAGCGGATCAGAAAATGGCACCAGATAAAAGGTTTAACGCATGGTTAAAGACAATTTCACACTCAAACTTGAAACCTTAATCATTTTTGCACGGGGTCCCTCTGTAATATCTATTCACTACTATGTTGTTTCCGCATACCTTTTGTATGCAAACTGTTTGACATGGCAGCCATTTTGAAATTCAAGATGGCTGCCACGTCCAAATTATCATTTGTTGTTACCGTGTTATTGGGTTAATGGCCTTTAAACAGGGTACAGCCTCGGGGCTATAAACACTAGAATCACGAATTTACTGGATTAGAGACTGAATGTGGCAAAAAAATGTCTTCCCCTTGGCGGGGCCATTTTGAAATTCACGATGGCTTCCAACACCCACATGTTCCCTTTTTTGTTATTATGTTCTTATTGATTTTCTGGATCCTGAAAACTGGGCATAGATGCCATAATCATGCCTCTACCATATTTTTCAGGGACGGTAATCTCAAACAACCTTCCCTTGGCGGCCATTTTGAATTTAAGATGGCCGTTACAAGCCACATGATCTAATGATGATTGCCATTGAGTTTAACACCCTACAACAATAGGTTTAGATGTTGGAATTACGTTTCTAGGGGCTTTAAAAGCCAAGATATAGCATTATTATAGGTTTCAAAATGGGCGGTCATTTGAAATCCAAGATGGCTGCTTAATGCGAATTAAAAAATTTCAAAATTGATTTTCTGTTTCTGTGACAGCTGAACTTTAGAAAAAAATGCCAAAAATAGGCAAATCTCTAAAAAGCCAATTAAAATCATAAATTTGAACATAGTTAACCGACTCTTAGTAGAAAGTAGGGTTACCGCACGAGTTTGGGAACGGGCCCTGGACGTCTAAACCGTACTGCCGTGCATTTACGGTTAGAATCAGGGGGTGAAACGCATTCAAAACCAGTCCGTCCGTGCTGGGCGCTGACATTTGACTATTGCACGGAATAATTTACAGTTTGGTGCTTGTACTACACAAATAATGTCAATTCGATAACAAACAATCCGCCCAAATATCAAGTGGTTGGAGGGTTGGGTGCTATTGGGTGCTATAATTTTGTCTTTCCCATGGCCACACAACGAATGAAATTACACATCAGTCGTTTATGTTAATTCACCGTTCAATGAATACATTTTTGCACCTATGCGCGATTGATCTGAGAAAAAAGAGTATCTGGCCACAATGATACAGGTACCAATATTATTACACCTGGCCACCTCTCTAACACATACATTAATTTGTAGCACTACCGATTATTGTTATATACAAAGCGGCACCCGCAGTAAGTGGAAGAAGCGGATGGCAGCACATTGCTTCTATGTGGTACTCAGGTTTTCTTTTTGGTCGGCAAAACATGGAGACGGTGAGTTCTAAAGATACGTAACGTTTGCCTCTATATTATATGAGACCCTCTTGGTTAGAATATAAGAACAAGTGGAACCCATTGACTATTGATCCATGTAAGGTGCGGAGTTCAAATAGCCTCCCCATGGCCCACGTGCTATTTGACCTTCAGCCTTTACTCATTCAAAGGTATATATTTTAATTTTGGGGAACAAGGCGTTTTAAATGGTTAATCCGCGCATGTAACGGATAAATACTGTACAGCCCTTAGCCCTACATACAGAGTGCATCAACAAAAATTGTGCATTAAAACACGCCAAAACTGACTCTGACCTGTTTACTCAAACTGTGAGAGTGATTTTCATGATCTGCATTTTTTCGACTTTCAATGCTGAAAGAAGTACTAATTTGGTGAAGAAATGAGATAATATGAAAGATTTTCAAGGAATGATACCGAAAGATTTTGTCACCATATTCAGAAAAATAATGGAACTGGAAACCCCGGCTTAAACGGTGTAAATCCATTGAATGGGGTGGTAAAAATGGATCAGCAGTGGCAACTCTTCAATCTACCTTCATTTCTTTACCAACTTCCTTCATTTTGTCCAGCATAGAAAGTCGAAATATGCAGATCATGAAACATTAACTGCGTTACAGTTGGGTAAACAGGTCAGGTCAAATTTGTGTTTTTTCAGGCACAATTTTTTTGATTCACTATTTATATATAGGCTGTTCAGCACATATATTAGCTGTCACATCACCTCCTCGATATTTGATTGAATGACATCCTCTCATTGTCAGCATTCGAATACATTACATGTCTTTGTAGCCATATTTGCTTACGCTAATCAGTTGGTTGCCCGACACTTCGCCCAATATATGCGGTACGTGTCTTGGGACGTGAAGGTAGCTTAGTGTTAGCCTGTTCACCGCCATAATGAACACTGACCTGTAAAGGTTTTGATTTGATTCTAACACAAAATAATTCACAGGTTAACTTTGTCCTTCTATATTTTGTCATTGTTAGTACTGCTTCAAGCGCATTTAAACACGAAATCACTGAAACAGATCACTACGTCGATTAATTGCACCCGTTCAATGGTGGGTGCTTTGCATTACTCTTAGGGTCAGCTGACGGATTTGTCCTTCAAAACAAGGAGTACAATTACAATCACCTGCAAACAAAATCATGAAATGTGTTATGTGAACACGTTGAGATTCTTGCTACAAGCAGTTAATTTTAGTATAATCAAGCGTAGTATTGAACAACCTCATAGTCACCAGAAAAGGTGTGATAGATTGTATTATTGTTATTACATGATAATGGTAATAACACTGTAGATCCACCGTTTTTTTTTTAAGTGAAAGCATAGAATGACGGTTGTTTTTTTGTACGGCAATTTTACATTTGACCGTAATTTTACGTTGAAATACCGTAACCACTAAAAATAATCGTTTTGCGGTGAAATGTCCGTTAAAATAAGTGATATACAAATGGACTGACTATTATGGCGGTAAACAAAGGTTAACAAAGGAAGTGACTGGTTCATGAAAGTTCATCTGTGCTGCTAATACCTCATATCCCTACCTCGGAATTTTCAGATGTACTCCTTCTCGTGGAGCGAGTGATCGACTGTATCAGGTTGCGATCTTTTTTTACCTTTGATCTGCTAGACAGACTCGATCACTCTGGAGTTTCTCAAGTTCCGTGAAAGGACTAAACTTTTCCTATGTAGGCATACATCATCCTAAGAAGGGGGCCCCTCGCTTTTAATATGTTAGAATTGGAAGATCGTAAACCTAAATTGTTTGGATAAGAAAAGGATCGCCTTCGGCCAGAAAACAAAATGGTAGTCAAGATTGGTTGTCCTATGCTGGTTGACTAATTCCGGACAATAAACTGGGCAAGTTAGGGTTGCCAAAAATAAGCCCCCCCCCAAAAAAACAAATCAAAATAACAAAAAAATTTCAAGTTCCCTCCTCTCCTTGATAACAATTTTTTAAAAAAAGAAAAATTGAAAATTTTAAGAAGTTTTGAGATAGAGGAACATTTGGCTCTGCCAAACAAAAGTAGCGTTGCTTTTATCAAACAGTCGAGCTCTATTGTACATAACCAACACTCTCCCTTTCCCAAAAAATTATGTTGTCAAAAAGGTGGCACTTTACCGGTATTCAAAGTAATAATTACACATTCCACACGATTTCATTTCCATATCATTGCGATCTGAGATAAAAAGCTTAAGACATTGATCATGGGCAACAAAAAAAAAAAACAAATATGCAGGAAAATAAGAAGAGGTGTAACTTAAAAGTAATTTTTCTTTTGCTGATTTGCTGCTCTTTTTTTATAAAAGAAAGCTGTAATGTTTTTGAATGCCTGTTTTCAAATCAAAATAAGGCCTTAATTGTCTGTTCATTCAGGTTGAATTCAATAGTCAATGTTTCCTCCCTCTGCACTGATGACATCATTTTAGCGTTTACACATGCGTTTACCATTTTTGCTTGATGTTCTGTTGATAAATCGGTTCCATTCTCGCTGATAATTCCACCCGGTTTATGCATGTCTCCTTTATGTGTCGTTCTGCTTCATTTCGAGTAGGTGTTGCCTTACTCAATCTCTCTCATGTTTGTCTTCGATATTGTCTTGTTTGTTACCTTGTTTGCCTAGGGTGGGGGGGGTGCGTTCATGTTTTAAGCTTTATTTACTGCAGACCGCAATGAATCATGGAAATGAATTCGTTTGTTGTAAATTGAATAATTTCTTACTTTATACCTTTGAATACGGGCAACCAAGTGCCACTTTTTTAGAACATCATTTTTGGAAAAAAAGAGAGTTTGTGTTTGAGCCAGAAGTGTTTTGAAAGCCACGACGTTTTGTGGCAGGACCAAATGTTTCCTCTCTTCAAACATTTTTAAATTTTTAAACATCCAGTTCTAGTGAAGTTATTCAAAATATTCCTCGAATTTTTTAGGGGGGAACTTATCTTTGGACCCCTTAGTTACCAATTGGCGGAATTGTGTTTTGGCTTTTTTAATTACTATGACAAGAGTACTCGCTTTAAAAATTACATAACTTCTTGTCTGCCCTAATTGTAATGCCAGTATGCATCTTTCAAGAGGGCTACTTTTTTTCGTTTTAATAAGCCAAGCAATTCCTGCCAATTTAGTACTGATCTGGTCGGCCAGTCAGGGTCCCATAGCATGATAGATGTAAAACCGCCAACACACAAATTTGCTAGCCTCATGGAGAAAAAAGGAACAACAAGAAGCATGCAAGCTGAATGCGTCTGCAAATGGTTTAGAAACTGTTCCCACCGAATTCTGAGGGTGATCTAGAATGGTGTGTATACTTGCCCGCGGTTTGAATTTCGCCGTCACTGAAACCGAAGTTCCGATTAGTATAAAATATCACAGCTACCGCGTCCTGCATTGTTGGAACCGGCCGGAAACACAAGCGAATGAATTGCGTTAGTTGACTCTCCCACGTACAACACTTTAGGGAAACGGCGCGAAATCCTACCTCCAGATATAAAAAGACCCCTGCGTCCATACTACAGGAAACGGTTGAAAAAGAAGGTCAGTAACAAGAGTTGAGTAGTTAATCCGATATACTGCTTAGAACTCCCCGAAGTTTTATGGTCTTTACCATTGGGATTTTATAGTCAGCAGTGTCAGCAACTGCTGACAGGGGGCCCCTAAAAATATTTCTCTCAGGGGCCCCGTACACAACTTAGTCGCCGCACTAAAGTGCGATATTGCGTTGCTTCTTGACACTTAAGGGGCCCCACCATAAGCTGCTGCAGGGCCCTTTTCCTTAAATCCGCCACTGGTCTTTTCCAGGGTGCACAAACCTACACTGCATTGCGCCCAATAGTTGCATTTGATCATCCTGTAACTCTTCAAAATGAGAACTGCCAGATAATTTATTACCTCTCGTTGGAAGACACATCATATTTCCATTAGCTGCCACTATTTGTTGAACTTATCAAAGATCAAGGAGAAGTATGTACGACATAACAGAAAATATGTACGACGTCAGTGCCCTCTTTGCATCTGTTCCAGTAGACACGCACTTAAACTAGAAAATTGAATATTCTTGCATGTTTTGCTGGTCCATTTGGAAATAATATTAATTACATGGTGGGAATTTAATATTGGTGCTGAAGAACGTATTCTCGCTCCCGCGGGGTTCTCACGTTTTCATTTTGGGTAGGTATGTGCTCCACCGGATTTTCAAAAATTTATTCTCAACCGGAGCGTGCATTTGAGCCCAAATCTATGGGGTCTCCAGATCTACGTTTTCCTAAAATTTCGGAAATAAGCGCGCTTTACCTCAATTTCCAGCTACTCTTTGGAGTGTTTTCAAAGAAAATGGTTTTGGACATGAAAATTATGGTCTCTGAAACTGATATGTTTCTAAAGTTGGGGTCAAAGACCCTGAAAAGAGTCCTGAAAACGAAGCCCTTATGGGTAGCACATACCATACTACCTCCCATTTTTATTGGCCAAAAAATACAGTTATCCTCAATGCTATCCGTAAAGAATTTCATTAGGCTCGTACACGCTTACTTCCATTGACTATGAATTTTAGAAATAAAGGGTGGATGGCAGTATCCCTTTACTAAAGACGCGAATAATGATAAAATAATAGACACAGAGTAAAAATCGGACAAAATAAATATGGTAACAGAGGCAATCAAGCCGAGTCCAATTATTATTAATATTTTTCCAGCCCGATGATGCATATGAGCCCATAATTACTACTGCAAACCCTTTATTTTTATTAATTTTTGACACAAAATAGCATGATATAACGAGAAAATGGCTGGCGACCCATTTTGCAGAATAATGGGCGTAAACTGACCAATCAGATGGCTCCTTTTCAATAATCGGGCAGCAGATGTAATAGAATAAATATTATACAACTCTATGTTTGTTATACATGATAATATAGAAAATCAACAGTCAGATATTAAAGGTGCATTTCGTGATTTCAGCACCTTCTGTTTTATTCATTGTTCACTAGGTATACGTGAGAAAAGCTATTCACAAAATTTGAGTTGATTCCGATCTTGCGGTTTTGTGTTATAGGCAATTGCTTGTTCCCACGGTCCCATAGGCCATTGTGCTGTAATTTCTGTCCGTTTACGGACAGAAAATACAAAATACGAATTTCTTACATATACAACCGAATTTGCAGATAAGATTAGGTACACGTGGATTGCTAAGGTTAACGGTTCAGATGATATAAAAATCTCAAGTTATTTGAGGTAAGTCGGAGGACGAGGTTGTGGATCACGAAGTGCCCTTTAAGTAATCAATGAAAACATATAAAAATCAATTCAATTAATTTCATTAAATAATCTTTTGTATTTAAAATTTAAAACAGTGACCAGTAGGTCAAAAGTTCAATTGACTTCACAGCACTCAACTCAAATCCACAATCGTCAACGTTTTATGACCATGCTCTTAATCCCTTTCAATAGGTGATAATTGGGTATTGAATGGGATGGTGAATAATCAATACTAACAGCCATGCAGTAAATGTTATAGTAGGATTTTTTATTCCTGTCAGTTCATTAAAAGTTTTAGGGGCGTGCCGACGATTCCATTCGTTCTGAGAGGTTGTAAACTTTACCCAATCAATACAATAGAAATTCGATGCGACGATACTAGATCAGATTAAGGCCATAATTATAAAATGTCCCTTTTCTTACGAATTGCAGGGCAAATGCACTGAATAAATTCCCAAACACCAAACTTGAACAAACTCTGAAGCGTTCAACAACATAAGACATGATACGAGTAAGTAATTATTACCCCCAAAGTTGTTTTTATCGTCACTAAGGAATTATTAGAAAAATCTTATTCGTTTACTGTTTCTTCGCCTGTTCAGAATATGCATGACATCTTGGTCCAATTCATTAGTCAATATTAAGAGTTAAAACTTTATATATTAAATAGTAATATTTACTGGTAGTCAGGTGGAAGTTAAGCACACAGCTGAGGATTGAAATGGAGTACATACTTTTTCTATTGATAGATTTTTAGTTTTTAGGACTTAAGCCATAATTTTGGAGGGTGTGCAACATTTTGTGGGCAGTGGCAATTTTGAAAATCCAATATGGTGCTACATGTCCAAAATCACTACAATCCCTTTTAAGTGTTTCCGTTACATAAAATAATTTCTCGGTGTCCAGGTTTTTAAGCACGAAGAAGTGTGGTAATGTAATTGTTCATTAATGTGGCCACAAAAATCCAATATGGCTGCCCAAAAGCAAATATGCGCTCGGAATCATTAAATGACTTAACTCCTCCATTATACCTATTTATGCTACTGAATACATACTGAACACTAAACAATGTTCTGCAGTTTCAAATATGTTACAATAATCACAAGGGTTACTTTAAAGACACTATCGTGATTTGCTAAATCAGAAAATCGGAAAAATCATCAAAATCAGAGTTTTGAATGGCTGTAACAATTATAGTTATCCTAACATACCCTGCCAATGATAGACCAGAAGCAAAGTAATAAGGACATAATCAAGATTTTAGCCATTACTGTCCGCAACGTACACTTGCACAACACGTAATTGAATGGAGAATCGTATCTTGGAACACTTGCGTGTCTCCTTTTCTGTCAAATCTACCGCTGGAAAAGGTAACTTTGAGGATTCCCAGACTTATCCTTCACTTTGAAGCTATTCCTGCAAATTTCAAATATTTTCAAATCACCTGATATCGTCTTTAACACCTCTAGAATGCCATTTCCAACGCATCCAGACCGTCAAGTATTCTGCACATTTGGGCAGTTTAGAGGCTTGATTCCATTGTATATATATATGCATGCTTTTGCTTTAACATTATGAGAGACCTGTATTTCACACTAAAACCTATTTTGGCATTTCTCTGTAATGGAGATTTCCAAATTCAAGATGCAGCCAATACAGCCGCCTTTAAAAATATAATCTACATTATATGTGTATTAATATGTAGTTACATCAACGAATTTATTATTATAGGATTTGTTAAATTAAGTGTGGTATAAGCATTTTGACCATTTGACATTCTTATCGGAAATTTTTGTTTCTTTAGCATGCAAAATGTTAAGATGGGGCCAATGTGGTGCCTTTTTACCTTCTTCAAAACCTATACATTACGATACATCTGTATGTGTATTTGTATCAAACACCAAAATGATTATTAAAGTTTAAATTAAAGTATGAATGTATGCTTTGATCATTAATGACTCGTATCTGGTATATTTTGGTTTTGACAACAAGCTCAAAATTCAAATGACGGCCACTATATTATAATATATGACGATTTGTAGGTTTTAAGATCTCAGAAGGCCGTCCATATTGACTGCCTCTTACTTGGTAAGTATGTTTACACAATTGTAATGTCAGATATGAGTTCTACTGGGTATAGAGCCCAGATTAGGTCTCTATCACAAAATACTTGATTAGTTATGGTCAATTGAGTGATTTCAGGGGCATATTGGGTTTTTAGGGTGGCCATATTTGGATTTATGTAATATTGTGATCATAAAGATAACGTCAATAACCCGTTCAAAAGATTCCTGGTGCGTTAAACCTGGTATCTAAAGCATAAATTATTGCCTTTGAAGAATTTGATAGTGATTCGGCCATATTGGATTCTTAGAAAATGCCACTGCACGAATTTTG
Organism: Ophioderma brevispina; assembly: GCA_023653785.1. Lineage (NCBI taxonomy): Eukaryota > Metazoa > Echinodermata > Ophiuroidea > Amphilepidida > Ophiodermatidae > Ophioderma > Ophioderma brevispina. The sequence continues at coordinate 26,993 of JAMKCH010020910.1, read as the reverse complement.
CACACCCTCCAGAATTATTGGCTTAGGTCCTCATAAACAAAAATGGATGGATAGAAATAGTATGTACTCCATTTCCACGCTGTGGCTCACAATTCCTCCTGACTATGGCCTAATCCTCCCAACGTTTAAGAGGATCACCTGCCAGGCAGCCGCAGAGGTCTAGGAAAGTCCTTATTTTACGTTCCCCGTAATGCACAGTCAACGTGGATTGTGAATATTAATTAGATTGCACTAGTGATCTAAAAACACTCGTATCTGTTGACTTTACAAAAACTTTGTACAAAAATGTACAGGCAGTTAGTTAAAGAACCATTCTTGTTGATCATCCTTTCAAATCAAGAAAATAAATTAAAAAAAAAAAAAAAAAAAAAATTTGATCCAAATCGGAGCTTATGTTGAGTAAAAATATAGTGAAGATTACTCTTTCAAAAAACTTTGAAAATGTTCACTTAGCGAAGTTTATCAAGGCGGAGACCTCTATCATTGAACCGTACCGATATTGGCTTTCAAAATATTAACAAATTAACATTGAACTTGGGGTAATACAGGCAGGAACTAGCATTTTATAATCAAGTCCTACTAAAACGGACGCTACAATATACTATTGTAACGGTAATGAATGCCGAGAAAATGGGACGTGCTGTTAACAGGTCAGTCGATATGACTATTTACGGGGCGACTCTGGCTGCAAATCAACAGCTGTGGTGTAGAATGGGAGTTATGCACCATGCAAAGCCCAGGACAATGGAGTTCAATTTTGTTAACAATACAGCGTGGTTGCGATGCGTTGATTTCCAGATATGTCGGAGCGAAAATTGTTTATATTTCCTTTCACTATTTTTTATCAGAAATTTGCTTTATACTACAACTTGCTTGGAACATGATCTCATTATGATTTTAGACACCATTTATAACTATTTAAAGTTAGTAATACAGTCAGGAACTAGCAAATTATGAACATCACTTTGCGCGGAAAATTCAAAATTGCAGTGGAACTCGTGCTTGCTTGTATTTGCAGCGATAAATGTCTATCGTGATTTAGAAACTTGGGGCCAAAGATGAGGCTGTGTTGCAGACGTCAGGCATCACTGACCAATCTCGTATTGAAAAAGCTTGCACGTAAAGTTGCCTTGTGCAGTTCATTAACGAAGAGGTTGCGGTATGCCTGCTGTCTCGATGTTAATGACACTATCCGTTAATGATTGACTCCAAACAAAGGAATCGATAGCGTGTCTCAGACTGTACGACAATCTATTCAATTGATTCTGGTATGAAGCCTTTACATATTCGATACAAAAAGGATCCTGTAAAATGGGTTAAAGCATTTATTCAGTTGAACAAAGTAGAGCATTGACGGCTTTTTAGTTTTGTTCTCAACACATCCATTTCCAAATAAATTTTACCATCAAAATATGCGTTTACTGACACTGACAGGAATAAAAAAAATCAGGCTATGTGTGAACTCTGCAACTACTAAAATTACACACAAAAAGATAAACATTAAAGTCGGCGTGTAAAGGAAAAAGTCGAATATGATTATTAGAGTGCTACTGCCAGAAACATGAAAATTTGAGGTTTTTCATGAAAATGGGAGGCTAACAACTTCAGAACAAATATAGTGAAATGTGGGTTCACTTAAGGTTCAGACGCAATGAGACAAAGTACGGCGGTCCGGTAAGTACCTAATCTGTTTCTAAAATTGAAAAAAAAAAGTTGGCGTAATTGAAACCAGTGTTAAAAATTCTCAAGATGGAAGAATATCGAAAGGCATTGGGAGAAAAATGGATGCGACCGTCGCGATTGCCTGTTCACACAGGCTTGCGTACCGGACCTGAGCCTCAGAGGGGGCAAGACTCAGAGGTTCCCATTTTTTTCCGGCTCCTTCGCTCGCGGGTAGACCAAATTATTTCCCCTTTCCCCCTTCTTCTCGTCCCCATTTTTTAGCTTCTCGTCCCCATTTTAGTTGTCGGGGGCAGTCTGCCCCCTTCCCCCCACCCCGTGGTTACGCCAATGATGTTCACTTTTCCGTGTCTGTGCACCATGACCTGTTACGTTTACGCAGGTGTAGACTGAAGTAATCATGGTCCGCCGTACTCATAGTCCGGCTACACAACGGTAAAGAATATTTGCCTGAATTTAGTTGACTCTTCACAGAAACATTAGTTTCATGCTTTCTATATTATTTCGTTATGTTTCGGAGCCCGGAATATGGCTCCCGGCGGAAAAGATCTTTCACCCGGATTATAGTGGAGGGGCCGGTGTAATTGCTGTCTGTAGACAAGTTGGTGATATAATAAGAGGCCCTTGTAGAAGAATTATAGTCAATCGCTTCAGTTGATTCTTCACGCACCATTAGTTTAACGCTTTATTCCCGTTATCCTATAGGAGCCCCGGACTGTGGCTCCGCCGGACTATATCTGCTTTCACACCGGTATTATAAGAGGGGATTCCCCCGGAAATTAGGGGTGACAAGCTGAACAGAGGTCTCATAATTGTTAGTCTGCTAAATGAATCTGCTCGTAAACAAACCCCATTTTTTTTCTAGAAGGCAGGCGTCCGAATCTCGAGGACCATGCGTAAGAGATTCTTTTGTTCGTAAGTTAAGGAATACTAAAAAGCTCAGTGCTTTATCATATGTTGAGTAAGCTATTATTAAGTAGATTATCCAAAAGCGATCTTCCAAACATGTGACCAGATCGTTCCACTGGTCAAGACGAGTTCTCAGTAGAACGGAAATGAATGGAGATAGTAAGGTCTATGGAGCTAGAAAAAAAACCAAGGAACGGAGATTAATTTTCTTACGTTTCAATCACATTGCCGAATCATGGGTGGTTTTAGCAAGGGTGTGAAACGATTTCAAAACCATCGTCAGTGTTGGGCGCTGACATTTTGAATAGTGCACGGGAATAATGATCAGTTTGGGTGCTTGTCTACACACATAAGTCAAATTGATACAAACAAGTCCGCCAAAATATCAGTGTTGGATGTTGGGGCTATTGGGTGTTTAAAGTTTGTCCTACCCATGGCCACACAACGAATGAAATGACACATCAGTCGTCTTGATTAAATAAACCGCCTCAATGAATTGAATACATCTTTTCACCTAAGCGCGCATGGCATTATGAGCAAAAAGAGTATCTGAGCACAATGATAATGGTAAACTATTATTACACCTGGCCACCTCTAACACATACATTCATTGTATCACTACCGATTGTGTATATGCAAAGCGGCACACCACAGTATTTGGAAGAAGCGGAGGCAGCATTGCTTTCTATTGTTGGTACTCTAGGTTTTCTTTGGTGTCGGCAAAACATGCGAGACGGTGAATTTTTTCCTAAAGCTTACGTACGTTTTTGCCTCGCTCTTCATAAGAACCTCTTGGTTATTTAGCATACTATCAATGGACTAATACCACGATACTCCGTCTGTATCCGCTTATCTCAATTACTCATGATATTCGCGGAAATAAGAACGATTAGATCGCTGCTGTTTGGCTACAAGAACTGGTCGCATTGATGTGAACATATTATGATGTATACAAATAAAGTTACTGTCCATAGAGCACTATCGACTTTAATAACGAGAAGATCATGGGAACATCATCATGTTGTCCGATCACACCCGCCCATCCCAGCATAAAAGATCGCTTTTCGACGATTTAGGCCTATGTTTGAATTCATAGAATTTATTTTGCCTTAAAAGACATGAGGATTATTCCCAGAAAGAAGCGCCCCGCAATGTTTCTCGAACCTAGTTTTTTACATAATGCTTACCAATGTATAGATTCACACTTGAAATGAATAAGCCGAACACGCCGTCTTTATGTAATAAGATTATAGTTTAGTTTCCTGTCGTGCACGAACAGAAATTCAAAGCATGGTTTCATGGGAACGATACGATAGCCACAAGTTCCAACACCTGTTTGTCCAATAAACCTCCAAAGCTTTTTCTCGGTAGGTGGTCTACACCGCTCCCCAGTGAAATTTAAGAATTCATATCCTAAAAAAATCTCCCCCTGTTCCTTTAACTTGCCAACATGTATGTGGTATCATCACGCGTCTCGTTTGTACTGCACATTTGTACGTGCGGCCAGGCCCCTATGTTTTATAATTGTCTCTGCACTTTGTTTTGTTTGGTTTTTTTTTTATAGTTTTTTATATTTTTCTACGGTGAAAGATTGGGGATTCCCCGACAATCGATTCACATTCCGTTTTGACGCAATGCTCTGAATCTGAAACTAACTACAATCATTCGGTACGGGAAGAGCCGCGTTTCGCGCCAATATTAATATTGTTTTTCGCCAGTGTGAATTTTGCCGCAATTTATATCATGTGACCCGAAGGCTAGATGAGTTTTATGATTACGACGTTCTAGGCTTCGACACGGTGAGACGTAAACCGAGACGAATAGTAAGAGGTAAAGAATGTACTCATTTTCAAAAGAATGTGTGTTGGTGGGTATACATATAATAATACACACATATCCAGTATACTATATGCATATACAATTTGTATGTGTGTGTGGTGTTGTTTCCAATACAAGTGGCTACGCCTTCAGGTTTCAACCGCTTATCTGTCGTGATGACGCGAGTCGGTAGTAGTCGCATGTCGTAAACAGGCCTAAGGCCAATATTTTAAACGCGATGTCGGATATATCATTGGACATTAAAAGTTAACCCTCGTCAAACAAGGAGTTTTCTGGTGACAAACTCATCTTCTTTGGTATCAGTGTTTGCTACCATTATGTTCCATTCTTCAAAATAAGTACAAACATATCAAGTTTTAACATATGACGTCATAGTGACGTCCATACTGAATGTTTCATAATAGATGTCGTATCTGAAAAATCTCCAAAATCAAGGTGTTTTTCGCCATTTTCCGCCATTCATGCAAGCAAATGGTATTTTTTAGGGCCCTACCATTTTTTAGATTTTACACAGTAAAGTTAGGCCAGTGGCAACTACCCCGTACGTCCCTTCCGACTTTAAAGGCCACCCGAACCCTCCTGAAGGTGGTAACCTCCATTTTGTTCGGCACGATTTTGGTCAAGAGACCCATTCAACAATTTTGAAAATGACATAACCACTGCCAGATCTGTTACATGGGCCGTTTGGACAGAAAATGGAATGACAATCTCAATGTGTGTTCATTTTTATGTCGGATGTATAATAATAATGACTTTGACCTTGAATTTGACCATGTGGATCACATGATCTTGAGATGAACTGGGCAAAATATATCCCGCTGTCTACATACCAGTATATCTAAATTTTGAGGGTTAATATTTTTTATTTACACTAGCAGTTCTCCATTATCGGGTTACCTCCCATTCAACAGCAGGAAAAGACTACAATGCTGAACTTTGCATACTAAGTAACCAAAGTGAGAAGTTCAGATTTTGAGATGTTTTTAATGAGAATGTTTGCATTTTGCACATGGGAATGCATGGACAGGAAGCAAAAACTACCTTCTCTTCATTTTCTATTTGAAAAAACCTTTGTGCATATAATTTTCAGCCAAGTTGTCATCACACGGTCATATTTAGGTCAATATAAAGGCCAAAGATAATCATTGTACCATATTACCCCCATTTTTAAGGTTGCGTTACAAGGGATCATTGTTCAAAAAACCCCATTTTTTAGGATTAGGATGCTTTAAGGGTTATTATGTCCGTGTAACACTATCATTGGATTCTGTTATTCAAGAAATTCAAATGACCCCGTTTTTAAAAGCTAGGACAACCCCTGAAGGAATCAAATTTTGTAATGAGTGTCATTAATTCCTTTCCGAAGATACCAATATTAAATAGATTTGAGCCAGCGGTCACCAAGATATGGTCATTTCAAATCTGTTAAGCATTGCCTTTTTGACCCAAAGCTTCAAAAGTCATACGCATAACAACCTGTCATTCAAGATGGAGCTAATACTTGATTTTCAGCTTTTTCAGCCAAACAGGGTAAACTTCTTTTTCCCTTAATTCCTCTCACTTCCCTTTCCCCCAATGTCCGTACCATTACTTCGCATTTCCCTATTTTCCATTAAGTTCCCATGAACTTCCATTAATTTCGACACTTTCATTTAGTTCCCCTTAATTTCCCCCAATTCCATCAATTTCTCCTAATTGTCCTATATTTCACCCAATTTCCATTCATTTCCCTCAATTCCATATGGCTTTTCTTACTTTTCCTTGATTTCCCTTAAAGCCACTATCATTGAATTGATAAATAAAAAAAATTGAAAAAAATCATCAAAAATCAGATTCGCATGGGAGGGCGGCCAATAAATCCCAATTTTAGACGTCGCCATTGTTTTAATACGTATCATTGCATAAGCTGCATAATCTCATAAGTTGCAGAAGCCTTCATAATCTGCATAATGCTTAGCTGCAAAGTTCATAATTTGCATAAGCTGCATAATCTGCAATACTTTCATAAGCCTACATAAGTGGCATTACTGCATAAGCCTCTTTATTAGCATAAGACTGCTAAGCTTGCAATATTTGCATAGCTGCATTGGTTTTATCTGCATAATAGCTTATATAGCTTATATACTATGCCTTATGCGCTTATCAACTTTCAATTATGCCTTAAACCAGCAGGTAAAAGCGAATTTGGACAACAACTCCACTGTAAGGTTATTCTGAACTTTTTGGTATGAATAACGGACGGGACGAGGCATAGGACACCGTATTACAAGACCAGAAGCAGGATAAAATCGGATATTTTTATTCACTTACTGTCTGTACAGACGCTTTCTATATAAAACAATTAATTGATCTTAAAATCCTGCTGTTTCTTCTTTTTCATCAATTTGTCAGTTGGTCAAAATTAACAAATAGATTTTATTCTCACTATTCTTCACTTGTAGGCTACTGCAAATTCAAATATTTTCACCTCTTTCGGGTGGCTTCCTGATAGTTTTCTTTAATATATTTGACAGTAATTACCCCCGTCCCGACCCGGATCATCCTCCGACCTTTTACCGGGTTACATCCTTTAGAGCAGGGGACATGGACCCATTCAACATCATCGTTCGTCGCCCCCCCTGCATGAAAGGTTTTATTATAGGACTCCTCAAGCTAGGTAGTGACTATGGGGCGGTAGACCAAATAACAAGCTGCATAACAAGTTCCGTAGTCCATTCAAAGGGATAAGACAAAACCCGGTGTACAATTATTGAATAAATTATTAACATGAGATAACCGTCTTTGTCCCCCCAAAAAACTGCAACATTTCTTAAATTGAATAAAATGTCCCATCAATTTCTCTTTCATAATATCCGTGACCCATGTGATATGTTAAGTAAAGGATAATTGACGTAGTTAAGTGCATTTGTTAGATAATTGGGTCTGGGCAACAGTTTGTGCCCTGTTGGTCGGCTCGCTACAACACGGCACAAAACTGTTCGATGGCATTGGCGTAACAGCTTTTTTTTTTCGGGGAGAGGGCGGGGGGGGGGGGGGGCAGGCAGAGTGGGCACCCACATTTTCGGGGGGGGGGGCAGACCTTATGAAATTAGCCCGAAGCATGAATCTTCTATAGAGGATCAAAGGATACAAGGATGGTTACAGCTTTATTCCGTAAAAGAGTCTTAACTCTAGTCTAACTCATGATATATCTTACCCCAAGTAAGACCCAAACGTTTTTCCGCTCGCTACGCTCGCTGGGTTGATCCAAATTTTTTGCACCAGTCGGATCGAATTCTTAAAAGAGCGGGGGGTGGCAACTTAACGAACATGAGGAGCTTCCAGGAAGAGCTCCCCCCAATTTTTCTCGAACCCCGGTTTTTTACATATTGGGATTTGGGCTTACCAAGATATTAGATCCACCTGAAGTGAATAAGCCGAATACTCCGTCTTTTTGTAACAGTTGATGATTTAGTAGTTTCTGTCCGTGCCTACAGAAAATTCAAAGCATGGGTTTCTATGGGGAACGATTACGATCGGCAGGGCAATTTCAAAACAACGTTTGCGGTTTTTTCTTTTGCACCTTTTGTCCATAACCTTCGAACGTTCTCGGTAGGTGGTACAACCAATCCGTGCAAATATAGAGAAATTCGTATCCTATAAAACTCTCCAAATCCTCCTCCTGTCACTTTAATGTACCGCCCGACCGCGCGTGCGTACAAGCCATTTTTTAATATTTTATCATCTCAATGCGTCCGGACCGTACCTTATCGCCCCTACATCGCCAATTAGCAGATTTAAAATTTGTTAGTCTAGTAAAATAGTATGGGTCTAGGTTGTTTATGTAATTGACACATGTGCAGAAATTCATTATTTTTTTTATTGTTTTGGAAAATTTTCACTTTGCCCTTTGGCCCCCCCTGGCTACGCCACTGTTCGATGGGCGCGGGTCTCTACGTGGCAAAAGTATAGGTAAGCTAGTATGCCATGTATGGCACGCTAAATCCTCATACTTCGTAACCAACGATTTCTTTGTCCATCATTTTCGGGAAATTCGTATTATTTACCTGAAAGCTTGGTTTTTCACTGAAAATTAGTTTTAGGTGAAAACTGTTTTTTGATTGAAAACTTAGTTATCGAGAAAAGCTATAAATATTGACTGAAAAGTTTTTCATTCATAAAACCCTAGTGTTCTTCAAGTTTATAATCCGAGTTTGTCAGTGATCATTTTGAACTGAGAATGACTAGGTACTAAATTGCATTTTGAGTTAGTGCGAGATTTTTGAAATTTATATTTGCTAAGCTTTAAAATGATACATCTTTTAAGTAAACTTGTTTAAACTGAGGTTTTTACTTGAAAACTGAGTTTATTGAAATATTTTTGAGAAACATGGTTTTCAACAGTCAATCATTTACTCATCGTTAAACTCACTTTATCAAATGATAAACTTTTTCGAAAAAAATATCGACTAATAAACTAAGTTTTTGAAAATCTACGTTTTCATAGAGAAACCCTATTTTTCAGGTTGATTTTAACTAGATTGTTTGGTAAATTTGTGTAAAGAAAATAGTTTTTTCAAGTGAGGGGTACAGATTTCAATTCCATTGTAAAAGTTCGGTTTTCAATTTGATCAGAAAACTCACTTTATCAACTCCATAGTTTTTCATTTGAATTAAAAAAAATATATATTAGAGAGAGAGGTCCGGTGAAACTGAGGGAATTGAAAAGCCACTCAAGCACGCCATTTCACACATTAGGATAACTTTTGTCAACCACCCTTAACGATGCTTGAAGGATATGGTTGGTAAATCTGTTGTATATTGATTATCCATTGTTGTTCAGAGCATTGTATTTTACGAATCATTCTCCGTGTTTCTAGAGGTTTGGCTGAAGTCACTAGAAGACAGAGTGCACAAATTATCAAGATTCTTTTGTTTCGCGTGCAAGTTTATCTAGAATCTTTTGTTTGGCGTGCAGGTTTATATAATTTGTGCTCTCTGCCTCAGATAATGGAGACTGATTCGTAGGATATAATGCACTGAACATCAATGGATAATCAACAATACACTGGTGCACTAGAAGTGTATCTAAAGATATTACATTGGGCCCGGTATGCGGAGCCATTGTTATAGCCAGGTGTTATCACCTCCACGATTCGGGTTGAGTAACAAAATACCCGTCCTCTTTCACAATAACTAACCAGTTTACATTATGATATAGGTCGTTGACCCTAAGTTTTCTTCTGAAAGCGCGGTAAATTGTATCTGAGACGAATATTCCTAATAGAGATCGGAAGCAACTGCTGTAGTCCATTGTTAACAGCTCGATCGTATCGAACCAGGTTCTGTTGCGCTTGCACTGCCTTGGCCGCACGATGGCTGCTGTGAGCACTAACTTTTTCTATGAGCGAGGTATCCTGTACAAATCAGGGCAATTTTCCCAAAATTGTGCTTCAAATTCATGACCTATAACGTGATATAATTAATTCTTAGGACCGCTCACATTACACTTTATGGCCGTTTGGCCAGGTTCATCAATAACTTCATTTTCATAAGAACATAATCAAAATTAAAATAAATTTCCAAATTTGATCCTATTCTGGTAAAAAATCACAGTTTGAGAACGAAAACTGGGCGAAATTTGTTTCAATTTTTGTGATCTTGAAAGGGAAATACACATTTTAAGTTAACTCAGTATATTTTGAAGACATCCAAAGATGTCATTAAAAACATTGAAATTTGAGCAAATTTCTACCTATATCGGCAAATGACTGTAACAAAATTGGGGTCATTTTTGTTTTTCCATGGCTATATGCAAAAGTCCTTGAGTACTAAAAACTGTGTTCAAGTGCGTTTTGAAATAACACGCACGTGGAGCATCAATGATTTAAAAATAGCCCGCCAAAGCTCAAATCTTGGGGTTATACATTTAAATGTTTGAATAACTATTACTGCTTCTTGATCGTCCGAGGGAATCGTTGCATTAACATAACAATCCGTACCATACACTGCACGCTGCAAAACAATCCCATTGATTACTTGCTTCTAAGCCTATTAGTATCTTCTTCTCGATTGTATACAATGAAGTTAAGCATAAGTTACTGATTTTTAATTTCTGCACACATTTGTTAGGTCAAAGCTTGCCCATCAACATTCTGGCATGATTCTTGTTTTGTTTTTCTTTCTTTTCTTCCTTTTCGAACTAAATGATGAAAAACATGGAGAAAGTTAATTGACACGCACTATGAACTCAAGATTTATTTATGTGCTAATGAGGATAGTATTTTGTGGCGCTTAGGTCATTAAAAAAGACTTCCTCTACATCGGAGAGGTGTTAACACCTGAGTGTTTTCAACCGCGAACAATATAACATGTCCTTGCACTCCCCGATAAAGGAACTAAGTGTTTTTCTACACCGCACACCGACCGGTAATTTAATATCTTTAGCTCCATGTTTTGCTGAAGTCTACGTATCTCTTGGTCCTGATAGGGGTGTGGTGGGAAAATAATGAAGGACGGTTTATTCATTTCAAGAAATGTGCAGTTTTTATTTGGCCAAACAGATCGTTATATTATTTTAATAATTTATTGTGAATTTAACAACGCTGGTTTGCTCCGTCCCCTCCCGTGATAAGGGATTCCAAATCGCGCCAGCTGAGAAGGGCAATTCCCCATAGGCTTTCTTTAGTAATCGAATTGTGGTGTCACTTTTTCAATAGGGGGCCGATTTAAGGTTAAACATGGGTCAAACTTTTAAAATGCTCCAATTAAGTTGAAATATATGTCATATTGTCCAGGGGAACGATTACGATAACGGGCAAATTCAAAGCAAAGTTTGCGGTTTTCTTTTGTACCTGTTTGTCCAATAAACCTTCGAAACGTTCTCGGTATAGGTGGTCTACAAGCGATCCAGTGCAATTTGAGAGAAATTCGTATCCTCCTGTCACTTTAAATCTACTTCATAGATGTGTAATAAGCCAAAATGAACTATTTTTTACATTGAATGAATGAAGTCTATGTAATATACAACTTAAAATGAATTTTTAAAGAAATGTCGGATACGAGTATTTCAGTTGTATTGATCATTTTTGGCCTTTTAAAAATATTCGTACTTGTTTCTGAAGCATTTTGTCTTGTTTATTCCTGGATATGAACAGAAACACAACAACGACGTCTGCCGTTTTATAGCTTCCCAACATTAACAAAAGGCATTGTTCCCATAATTTCAATGCATGGATTCAATTCACATCACTTCACAAACCACCTGGGTAAGTGGGCTCATTAGTGTAACGAATTCCCCTACTCAAATATGATTATTGAAACGCGTTCAAATAGAACTACGTTTTAAGATTGGGTTCTGAAAATAAAATGCATTCTAACGAAACAACCGTGTATGCTAACAAATTAATACCTAATGGTATGTAAATTGTATCATGTATATTATTGCTATCAAATAATTACTATCATACAACATCGTTTTAAAACACTTAGTGACCAAGGGGTTTTCACTCCCGTTTAGTTGCCCGGGGGTCCCCGTGGAACCCCCTTCCCCGAAGTAAACACTTTCCCGAGGAATTTTTGTAACGAAATTTATAATACATAGTGAGAGTCCTAAGACAACCCCAAATCATCAATAAATGACAGGACAAATCGCCGGATAAGGAATGAAGGGCGGCCTCTATAGTTTTTCATTTATAAACTGATAATTTGAACATTACCGCATTATAAAAGCGACATCTCAAAGTTTACCTTTTCGTGGTTTCAAAAATTCCACTTTACATACGCACTCAAAAGTGGCGTTTTATTTAACATTAAATACAGGGCTTCATGGGTAGATTGAAATCTCCAAATATGAACCCTTTCCCCCCCAAGACCACAATGCCCAACTTTGCAAGGATGTGTGAAATATTAATTAGTCAAACATAATATGTGGTGCATTCTGGTTCTTGGGGGGGAAAGACCTCATTTTTGGCCATTTTTGTTTCCTGGGGGGGTCCTAACACTAAACGGAATTGCCAAAAATCAACAACAGCAACCTATTACTATACATACCATACCGCACTATGGGGTAAGCATGCTAATCTACCACGGGCTCAGTTCATAGCCCCCCCTTGGATGGGCAATTTTACACCCGCTGAACGCATATAGGTTCTGGTATCATAAATCATACTAAAATGCAGGGGGTGTTTTGCTCAATATACCTGTGAATGAAAGCTATTGACACCGCGCTAATGTGGATTGAGATTTTAATAGTTAAGTGAGAGTTAATTTGCTCATGATATAAATAGCGTGGTCTGGGCCATAAGATGTGGGCCATTGTGTGGCATAATAGAGTTTTGCCTTGTGTGAATACGGGTATATAATCCAAATCTTAGCATCATTGCACTACATCAAATAGTATTTGGGGTATTTGTTAAAAGGGCTGCCTCGTGTAGCCTCTTTGTAGCTATGAAGGACAAAAGGTCTATCTTGGCATCATTAACAGCTCCATAACAAAGGGGCACTATGCAACGCTTCCTGATTTCTTCATTTAAATCATAACTGGTCATTGCAATGGAGGCATGCTCTGAACTTTGCTTTTTTTCCAGTGAGCCATCCCCTGAAGTTTCCAGACTTTTCTCATTTTTTTTTTCTTGACACAAGTGTATTTTGAGGATAAAAAACACCCCTTGCCTACATGTAAGTATTTGTAAAACACAACCAAGTCAAATTGATGATGAACTATAGCTGTGATGAGTATAGAGGGCCTCCGTTTCATTTTCTTATCCGGCGTGTCCCTTTGTTATTTGGGCTTCAAATTAGGATCACAACCTTGATCTTCAAACACGACGAAAATTAGCCAACTACGGAAAATTCAAAAATGAGCCTTGCGCTTCATCAAACTTTTTGAAAACTTTTTATGTTGATATCTACCTAAAAAACCCAAATTACACATATTTTTATCACACAACCTGCAGTTTTAGGGAATCCTGTATTTTTACGGGTGTTGCAAAAATACACGTCATTTTGTTCCCATGAGTTGTACAGTTTACAGTTTTTTAGCAACGTCCACGATGAATTGTTGTTTTCAAGACATAAAGGGTTTAATTATTTTTAAATGTTAACCACTATTATTTACTGACTGTATGTGCGAACATATATCAGCCAAAACATTGCTTTGGTTCTTTGGATTTGTTTGAAATATTCTCAAATGACTTCCGTTAGTGCCAAAGGTGGGGGGGATCCATTAACTACACATATATGGCTTGGCCGATTTTAATTTTTTTTTGGTAGGCTTTTTTTTTTTTTTTTTAATATTTTTAAATTTCAACGAAAAAATCTCACGCATAAAGCGGGCCACGCCAAAATAAATTTTAGGGTTCATAGGACCCCCCTCCCCCCCGTCACTCTAGAGAGGGGTCCTGTAATTTTAACGCCATGGGGAATGGAGGATTTGAGGGGGGGAAGCCGAAAAATTTTTGAAGAGAGGGTGACTTGAAATTTTTTCAAAAATCGACACGCGAGGATGGGACATGAACTTTTAAATGGGAAAATCACATGATCAAGGGGGGAACGTGAAATTTTTGAACGAAGCGAAGGGGAGGGGGGGGGAACGCGACAAAAGGTTTTGCCAAAAAAGTTGAAATCCTCCACCCCCGCTGCATAAAAATATGACCGCTCCCTAAGTGTAAGGTTAGGAAAACTTTGGCCAGGCACTAAAATCCAGCGCAATGAAGTGCAATATAAGGCGAAGGCTCGTTTGGGTCGTTCATTGTAGCGTTTTCGCGATTGTTGTTTGTTTTTAGCGACGTACGACAATTAGCATCAGGGGGAATCACCCAACCTCGGATTAGACATTTTTTATGGTGAAAGAGCATAAATCTTTTTCTGGGAGTGAATGTCCATGGTCGCATTCATGCAGTCACCTGTTGACTGGCCCACTTTCACTGTCGTGAACCATTTTCTTTGTGTATTCTTCTTTTTGTACGTACAGCTGTTATTATGTCAGATAAAGAGTTCGTCGACATAACAAGCCAACTGACACCTGATGGTTTGCAGAGTTTATAATGTAATCTCATATTAGCCATCAGGATTTGAGAAGGGCCATGCGTGGTGCAGATACCACAAATGTGGACCTGAAAGCACGGGCAGTTTTACTAAAATGGGCGAGAAATCAAACGGTAAAGCCGCTACAAGAGATGAAAACATACTGGTTAGCATTAAGACAGTGTAATAATATTGAAAGCAGAAAGAATCTTCGAGATATCTGGTCAGAAAAGGTATAACACTCGAGCACATTCTATGAATCTAGAGCTATCTAGGAAGGAACGCTACCGTTTTGACACCGATTCTCACAAGTAGAGGTATCGTGTTCTTCCCACAATACATTTCTTGCAATACATTTTTTGCACTGGTTGTCCCATGAACTTAGAGTGATAAAAGGTACTTAAATTGCAAGATTGGGATGAGTTCTGTTCATTTAGGTACTTTTTGGCACTATAAATTCATGTGACAACCAGTGCAAATATTGTATTGGAAGAAATGCATTCGGTGGGAAGATATATATCTCCTCTTGATTCTCACGGTCATAATGTAAACTAAACATTATCATATTTTGTTAAAATAAAAAATAAGACGTGTGATACAAAGGGTGGCCATAGTTGAGCGGCTAATGAATGCCCCAAATAGGCCGATTTGGCATGTTTTTTTTTTAATTCTAATTTGCAATTAGTGAAAACAAATTCTGAAGATACTGAGACAGTGTGTAGTTTGTTTGTGTTTTATGTGTTTGTTTGCTTATGCGTGTGTAATATTTGCGGTGTTTGTGTGTGCGTGTGTTTGAAGACGGCGAGGTGGATGATGGATGGATAGATAGATAAGTAGATGAGTGGATTTCTAAAGTTAACCAGAATGTTACTTTTTTTACAGGATTCCTTACCGTCATCAAAGCATAACGAATATCAGGGTAAGGCTATATTCTATGTAATTATTTTCCATTATAATTTTAAACATGTTTTAAAGAGGATGACCCGATTTTAGTATATAAAGTTTTCATCTTAATATAATGGTCTCCACCCCCCGCTCCACCCCAAAACCTCGTAAGCAAAGTTTCGCACTGGTATTTCAATGTTCTAGCGAAAAATGTGATTGGAGTATACTGTATAATTGTATATATATATATATATATATATATATATATATATATATATATATATATATATATATATATATATATATATAGTAATAAAGTTGGCTGCGTAGGCATGGTATGATTAGAAAAATGAGTCAATATGAGTCAGTGGTAAATGTCCAATGCCGAAATATATAATTTATTAGAAGAAAAAAACAGTTTCGGGCATCGCCCTTCATCAGGTTAAGTATAATATATACAACTGGAAAACGGTTGTTTAGCTAAACAACCGTTTTCCCGTTGTATACTTTTTTATGAACACTTAGTTTCCTTCACGGGATTGCATCTGGTTATAAGATCCGGTTATAAGTATGTTTGTATCGTCAAATACTATTCTGTTTTATATATATATATATATATATATATATATATATATATATATATATATAGTCGGGTGTATTACATAGTGACGGATGTTAAACAAAATACGAATTTCTGTTTCTGAGAAAACCGCATTTGAAAAATCGCGAACTCTAGAGGGTCCGTACACATCCCCACATACGATTCAAAAAACGAAATTAACTGGAAATTTATTTTAGCTAACCATTTGTATCCGTCACAACAAAATTTACACAAATTGGCGCGATTATGTTCATGACATAGTGACGGATGTTGAATTTTCCCTATACTAAAGCGTTATTCAGCATCCGTCATTATGGAAAACAATAATCGGCGTTTTCTGAACATCCGTCAAACCAACGTGCGTCATCGCGAGTCTGCTCAATTTTGTTTATTACATAGTGACGGATGTTGAGTGGATTGCCGAGATTCACCACTTTGAACTGTAAATATAATATAAATTTCTACTAATATCGATATTTATCAATTATTTACATATTTTGCTTGTGTCAGTTATAAATTTAAGACGAGAATATTTACTAACAAAAGTATGTAAAAAGCCCGGGGGGGATCAAGTATACACTTCTTTCACAGAGGGTTCAACATCTGTCACTATGTAATACACCAAAGTCTCTGTTAATATGCAACATACGTCAAAATTGCAAAATTTCTAATTAAGATTATTAATTAATGAAATACTTGCAAGGTTCGTCACTTGGAACGTGTGAAGATTTTGGTATTTAGTACCATTTCCCTTAATTTCGTAAAAATTTTTTTTTTTTTTTTTTTTTATCCGTCATTATGGAAAACAATAATCGGCGTTTTCTGAACATCCGTCAAAACAACGTGCGTCATCGCGAGTCTGCTCAATTTTGTTTATTACATAGTGACGGATGTTGAGTGGATTGCCGAGATTCACCAATTATTTACATATTTTGCTTGTGTCAGCTATAAATTTAAGACGAGAATATTTACTAACAAAAGTATGTAAAAAGCCCTGGGGGGGGGGATCAAGTATACACTTCTTTCACAGAGGGTTCAACATCTGTCACTATGTAATACACCAAAGTCTCTGTTAATATGCAACATACGTCAAAATTGCAAAATTTCTAATTAAGATTATTAATTAATGAAATACTTGCAAGGTTCGTCACTTGGAACGTGTGAAGATTTTGGTATTTAGTACCATTTCCCTTAATTTCGTAAAAATTCAACATCCGTCAACATGTAATACACCCGACGATATATATGCCACTTTACTTAGATGTTTCGCTACATATATGATGATTTTGATTACATTGCATTACATATTCCCAGATTTTGACTCAGCCGTTGAATGTCCTACGGAGGGACCCTCAAGCAGTGGGGTGGCTACGTCGATTGTCTATGGGAATCAGGCCAATTTCGGTGCACACGGCACCCAAAGAAACATCGGTGGTGATCAACATATCCAGAATTTGACACCTGATAATAGTAAGTCGTCCATTAGCGTGACCCTACTGGGGTGCTGACCTCTATGCTTAAGATAAAGGGCGAGAGATAGACCATTCCTCTGGAGGTGTGTTGAGCGAAACACACCTCCAGAGGACTACTATATTCGCGATTGAGCCGTTTATCTTGCATATACGTCGTGCAAGAATTAAATGCATTTTTTGGTTATTATTCAGGACCGTTTTGAATACATATCGTTTATAATTTTAACGTTAAAAGGAACAAAGGCCTAACTATTTTCTTAAAATAAAACCACCAGATGCACTTGTTATATTCGCATGCGTACGAGTCAGCGCGTAATCTACGAGAGGTATTCGGTCTTTGGGCATTCACCTGTAGGTATTGTATTGAACACAAAAGCCCAATCCAAATCACCTCCATCAGTTCCTTGTATTTCATCTCCTTAGGGTAAAAACCCTTAATAGTCAGGGCAGATAGGACATCCCCCTGGCAAGAGGTAAATAGCTGGAATGACACCTCCTCATCCGTCCAGTTATACTCTCGACAAGCCTCAAAATACACATGGGTTTTTCCATCGCATTTCAAAGCCTTCCTCTCATTCTTAGGCTTGGCGGCATATCTATCCTCGAATTCCTCTGCGCTTCTCACTCTCTTTTCTCGCTTCAAGGGAGGTGGCTCGGCTGAATTAGTACCATCAGACGCCCGTTCTGAGGCCATAACTGAGTGACGCCCATCGCGCTGGTCGTCCTTAGCCCTTTTCTCGCCCCTCAAGTGGGGTGGTACATATCTCGCTGTAGCTGTAGTGATGTGTGGAAGCGACGTTCGGTCCTAGCCGGCAACACTATCCCTCATTTCCATACGTGCAAGTACAGAAACCGAGTCCTCACTACACCCATCACGCGGCAACGCTCCTCGGCTCTCCGGAGACGCTGCTCTAAGGCGTGGTAAAGATGGAAGAACTCCACTCTCGACTTTGCACATACGTCCCCCTTGCCTTGTTGCAACTTAGGGGTACCACTCACTACTGTTGGTCGTGGTCTAGCTCTCTCATCCCCTCCATAAGCCCTCAACTCACTAATGTGGAACCATTGCTTTTCACATCCCTCGGCTTCGCGGGCTCTTGCTTCACTCCTCTCTCGTATTCGCCGACGCTCCCTCTCCTCGGCCTGGGCTTCCTTCTCCTTAATCAACCGTGCTATGATGGCAAAGATCTTCCTCTCGTTTAATCTTCCTGGCACATCTGGTTTGCTCCGCTTCTCCCTCCTGTCTACCCGCCATCTCCCCTTGATCGATCTCTCTCTTCCACTCCTCCTGCTTGGTCTCGTGGTCCAACTTCCATATCTCCGTACTCTGAGTGTCTTTGAGCCTCCCTTGCATCCGGGTTATAAGTCACGTCACCCTCCGATAAATCACTCTGTTGCTCTTCACCAGGTCTGGTTTGTCTGTCCCCTTCCTTTCTCTGATGGCGCCCTTCACGTTCGCTCATCCGCCGCTCTCTCTCCAGCAGATCAGCCTCATCCGTTCTAAACTGTCTCCTTCTCTCATTCTCCTTTTTCATACATTCGCATCGTCTCTGCAACAGTTCCTCCATTTCGCTCAGTCTTCCTCTCAGGCGCTCTCTTTCGTTCTTCTCTTCTAGGTGGGACTCAATCATCCTTAGGCGTTCCTCCTCCCTTTTCGTCTTCTGTACCTCACGCTCACTTTCTCTGACGAGTCATCGATCCTCCTCTAACTTCTGCCTCTCCTCTTCTAGTTGACGTGCCATCATTCGGAAACGTACCATCTCTTCTCACTGTCTCATCGTCTCCGCCTGCCTCTCGTCCCAATCCTTTGGTCTTGCATCTTCCACCCGTCTACACTTTCGCCATTGGCGCTCCCATCTCCGATCTTCTTCCTCTCACTGTCGATCAAGTTCCCCCAGCTTCCCTTCTCCTCGGCGTCTCTTCCTCTTCCCTCGACCATCCAGCTCTTCACTCCCTTCTCCGTCAGTTGTCTTTCCGTCGCTCTCTCTCTCTCTCTCTCATCGGCCCTCTTTCTCTACGGGTTTACCTCTTGGGTCTAACAACGACTTTGGCTCTAACTCGCACATCCTGCTCAGTTCCTACTGCGCCTCTTTTTGGTAGTCGAAACTCTATCTCTTGGTCCTCTGGATCACTCCAAAACTCATCACTGCTACCTTGCTTCAAAATTCCTTTTCACGTAATTCACCACCATAAGTCTCATCTTCTGAGCTCCGGGATATGCATAAAGTCTTCTTCAACCCTCATTTCGCCATCGCTCACATTACTGCTCCTTGAGTCGTCATCTCTCATCTCCTTTCGCTTTTCCTCACTCTGCACAATCACTGTTCCTCCTCCGTTCGCTCCGGCGGCATCGGTACCTCACTACATGTACATCTGGATCTCTCATGATTGTCCTCGCTCTCCAGCACCATGTCGTCACCGGTGTCACCCTTCTGATCACCTCCTGCCATTGCAATCGTCTCTCCACCAAGTAACACGTGTCGCTCCCACAATTAAGTATCCCACTTCTGACACCAATTTATAGTGGGAACGCGGGGGCCGCCGTCCGTCTATGGACCGGTTGGCCTGGGTAAGTTATAGGGAGCAGAACCCTATGCTTCTCACGGTGAGAACGACACACAAACTTAGTCATATATTGCTCACAATTCCAGATTTATTATCACATCTACGTCACATACAGTTAAGAGCTTGGTAATGTAGAAGACGCTTGGTAGGGTACCTGTTGATGTACAAGATTCTAATGGTAGTGTACCTGTTGATGTACAGGATTCTAATGCAAGTTACAAGTTCTCAAATTATCTTAACTACGCTATCCTGTTCTATTCCTCACACATCATTTATACAGTTAACTCATGTATTCATGGGCCGAGAACCTATTCATAGACAATCTTTAAATATATGATCAACCAAAATTTTATGCGTTACCGCTATGCTTTCCCTATAACTATCTGGGCAAAATCGCAGCAAAAATAAGTGCTTAATGGACACTATCCAAAAATATCCCTTAATACGCAGATTAATTAAAACTTTGGCCAGGGGTTCCCCTTTAGACACTGGCCGGCATAGTAAATACATACTGTATGACACCTAAGGGTGCATATGTTTGCATTTAATACACACATGGAAGTTTTGCTATTTACACATAATAACACAATAGAAAAAGCATTCCCCCTTCTAGACACTGGCCGGCATCGTAAATACGTAAATACATATTTCACCTGTGATGCATACTTTGCGTTTACACATGGGAGTTTGATTACTTCATATAATAACACAATAGCCAAACGCAGGGCAGGGGTTCCCTCTCTAGGCACTAGCCGGCATCGTAAATACATACCATATGACACCTGGGGTGCATATGTTTACATTTACACATAGTATTTTGATAATTACTTTTACACCCTAGTATATAAAAATATTTTAAAAGGAAACGCCAGTGGGTTCCAACACTGAAAACATTACATCTTCATGACATTCGTAGCCGCATGGTGTTCGTCGCCACCTGATGTTCATCGCCCCATGGTTACTCACCTGCACATGATGCTCATGTCATATAATATTATTTATTGAAGGCTAAGCCGTCACCTCCTACAAGATATCAGGAACAAGAGGCCTTGCCCCCTACGAGATCTCAAGAACCAGAGGCGAGGCGCCTACCTTTCGCAGTGGTCACATAATATTATTGTCACATGATCTTATTTTTGAAGGCGAAGTCTCACACCCTCCCCCACCCCCCCCCCAACAAGAACGTCGAGGAAACCCGGTGAGTTTATCTATTGAAGCTAAGCCCTCGCCCCCTACACGATATCATGATATCAAAAACAGAGGCGAGGCGCCTGCCTTTCCATGCATTGTCACATAATTTATTGTGGATTTCTATGAAGGCGAAGACTTCGCCCATATCAGGATATCAAGAAACCAAGGTAGCGCCTGGCCTTTCGCATCGCGTTTTCACATGATTTTTAATTATCACATATATTAATTTATTGGAGACTAAATCCTCACCCTCCACAAGATGCCGAGAACCCCGGTGAGGTGTTTGCCTGCCTTTCGCTGCATTGTCACTTGTATTGATACCCGTGGTATGGTTATGAATGCTATTGTCCTCGCCCCCACAAGATATCAGGATATTTAAAAACCAAAAGGCAGGGCGCCGCTTTCATATGCGTTGCTGTCACATAATATTTAATGTCAGTACGGTATTATTCATTGAAGGCAAGACCTCACCTTCTTACAAGATATCAGGAACCCCGGTGAGGTGCCTGCCTTTCGCGTGCATTGTCACATAGTATTTGATGCCACGTGCTATATTTCTTGAAGGATATGCCCCTCGCCCATCTACAAGAATCAGGATATCACGAACCAGAGGCGAGGCCCGCTGCTTCCGCATGCGTTGTCGCATAATATTTACTGTCACGTGGGATTATTATTGAAGGCTAGCGCTCGCCTCCTACAAAGTATCAGGACCAGAGGGCATTGCCCACCCTACGAGATATCAAGAACCAGAGAGGCGCCTGCCTTTCGCATGCATTGTCCTCTCTCCTATCGTGAACGTAACGGTGTACATCTAGGATGTGACATTATAATTTGTGACATATTGTGACATTTTATTTGTTACTATTGGATGTGGACCCATTATGTGTGACTAACTATTGGATGTGACACATTTTAATCTGTGCATGACTATTGGATGCGGAACACTTTTAATTTGGTGATATTGGTTGTGACACACTTCATTTATACATTGGATGTGATACCCCATTCTCACCTACCTACCTACCACCACTCTTCTGCTGAAAATCAAAATTGTATCAAAACAAGTAAGAACCTAAGTTCAACATGGCTGTATTCTATTATTTCTCACCCAACCCCCCTACAATACAATCATGTCACCATTCGCCATGATGTGAGTTACAGCCGGCCTAGGGTTACATCATAATATAAACACAACTACACGCCGGCCTGAGCCAGTACCGCCTATCACTCATTAATTAATGCGAATAATTTGAAACGCTCACTATCATCTTGTAAAATTCTCTCCATAAAATCTTCATGAGTTCCTTAAATGCGTCAATATTTTTGGTATTGTCAATGTGATACTTAACCCTTTCCCGGACCCGTGCTAGGCAAACTTCCTTGGGCCTCACACACCAGGGTAAAGATTGGAAATTACTGACCTCCCGTCGGCAAATTTTTGTGGGCAGACGAGCTGATATCGGGTTATACTCTGCCAGAACTAGTCATTTGCATGAACCGTATAACCGTTGTATGAATCATTGATGAATGCTCACGCGCTTGCGCAGAAAGCACAAGCAGTGAAGAAGGATACAATGTCGGACTATCATGGAATCACGTAGTATGTTGTATATAGGCATGTTGCCGTACACACAAAAAGGGAAAATTCTGGACGATCTATTTCCTGGACGATCTACGATCTACTGACTTTACAAGGCCAAGATGTGCATGACTTCCGTATAAGAATAAGCATGTAAAATAAAAACAATTCAGCCGCCCACAATATATTTTTGCACAACAAAGCAAACGAAATAACCACTCATCTCTCGCCTTCTCTAACATACGTAAACATAGCTGATTTGCGAAATCTAATCGCTTGTCCGTTCCAATGTTTCTTCCTAAAAATGGTGGCTTGTTGTCTTCCACATACAGTAGCGTTCCTTACCTGTTGATGTACAGGGTATTAATGGACGAGACGATGGAAGTTCATGCTGGAACAGCATGGAGTGATTACGCGTGGGCGACGCTCTGATTGGCTAGAGTATATCGCCCCATCCACCGGTCGTGTTACTGCTCATGAATAATTCATACTGTGCGCGGCCAGATTTTATGAATGAAATTATTAACTCAATTTACTACTCATAATTATTATTTTACAAAATTACAGACCACAATTTTCCAATCCCGTTTCAAATCACTAAGTAAAATTGAGTGCATCTCGTGCATGGTTGGGTTGAATAAGCTTTGTGTAAGAGATTACTAAATTTTATAAAGATTTTGCACAACGGAAGGGTTGTTCTTTTCTTTAATAAGCTGAAGCGCTTCCAGGATGTATCCTATAAAGGTTCTTTGTAATTTTATAGTATGTTTTACATATCAAAATAACTGTACCTTTACAGATTCTGAATTTAAAACGACTGACAACGACGGCTCTGAAACGGAAACGAGTGGTGATGAGGGATCACCCCCAGGTTCGACCTCTGGTGAATCCTCAGCTAGTTCTACATCAGGTTCATCAACCAGTTCAAGTGATGCTGAAAATGTGGAGGGTAAATGAGCTATTAGTAGTCAGGTGCCTATGCCTATGCCCCGGGGGCCACTTGTATTCAAAGTTGGATATGGTGCGTGAACAAGAAAACGCGTAAAAAGGGTGTCTTTTTTCCAACAGGCGATGTACGCGCGTACATCGTTTAGGGTGTCAAAAACAGCAAAATAAGGAAAAAGGGTATGTTTTTTTCTTAACCCTGAAATTGTCATGTTATATCTCATTAAGCAGGGATCAGAATCATCCAAAATTTTGTAATTGGAACTTGGGAAGTAAAGCAAAGCAAGATAATAAAGGGTATTTATGATTCAATGCACTGTGTACTTGTTGAGGGTATCATAAACAGATAAAAATACTTGTTTAGTGTATGTTTTAGCTTGTTTTTTAGTCGGTGAAAATACGTGTTTAGGGTGCATTTTGAAAGTCCATGTTCACGCATCATATCCACCTTTGAATACAAGTGGCCCCCCGGGGACTATGCCTATGCAAATCAGTGACCCAAACTAATTTATTTCCGTTTGAAACGTTAAACACTGCCATGGTTTTTTTCGAAAAGTACCCTACCACATACAGAATCATTATAACTCCTTAACTATCGTAAAAACTCACGGAAATTGTTGTCAAGATTATATATAATATAGATTCATTAATAAAAAGGAGATTTGTGAAAAACTCTTAAAACAAACATGTGACAGAAATATTTGATGAATTTTATACTTGTACGATACACTATGAGCCTAAAAGCCCCTCATTCTTCAGGACACAGTTCAGCAACTTCCATTCACCAGTGTATTTAGAAAATACACCCCCTGGTTTTGGGGTATGATATATGATACCCAGAACACACAAGGTCAATTCATAATTGTGTACAACTCCACTGTTAACTGATGAGGATGCCAAAGTTCATAGTGATAAACGTTCAAACATCCAAGGCGAAAATATAATGTAATATTAATTAAATATTTGTGTGAAGAACAACACTTCTTAACATCTTGCTAATCGCACACATCACACATTGACCTATGTCTGATGAGAAACGAGCGGTATAATGAGGGATCACCGCTGAGGTTTTAGATCTGCTTTTTCAGAAAAACTCGATCGTCCCCCTCTATAAAATATAGCATAAGCAGGAGCGGTGCCAGGGTAAAATCATAGGAGGGGCGAAACATCATAGGGGGAGCGAAACAGTACAAAATGAACTCATTTTGGTTAAAACCCCCTATTTTTTGCGCAAAAACCCCTGTTTTCCTAAATTTTGAAAATCTCGGGGGGGGGGCGGCCGCCACCCCCCTGACGCCGCCCCTGAGCATAAGGGGATGTTGTTGTTGTTGGATTGTAATGGCGCCTTCAGCTACTTAGGCTATTTGCGCCAAAAACAAAACTAATTTATATAAATAACTATAAGGACAAAGCAAGAGAATCAAATTTCAAAATGTAATACACAAGTTGCAGCTATTCAATAAAAGGTTAGTACAAAGCATAAGGGGATGTATAAAGTAAATGACGTAGTAAACACAGATGTACATTCTATGGTGTAAATGTTGTATAATACCCTACAACGTTGCTAAAACGTAAAATATTGACACCGTAAAAGTTGATTATTAGAAATTGGAAGAAGTTAAAATAGAAATCCAGATGCATTTTTAAAGGTCCAGTCTAATAATGTTCATGTCATGAGGTTTCATGGTTCTAGGTCTGATGAAATTGTATAGATTTAGTGCTAAGAAATCAGCTTCCTCTAACAGTATTTTCATTATACAGGGTGAGTCAAAAAAACTTGACCCTGATTGTGTCCGCCATTTTTAATTTTTAAATAATATATATCAAACATATGTGGTATCTTCGGAAAGCTTATGTCATTATCTTTAATTTGCTGCAAAGATCATTCCAATCGGTTAAGCATAGGCCGAGCTACAGTCTTTCGAATCAAGAATCTGCAGTGAATAAATAGCCTGATTTTCTTCTGGACACTGACTTCCTTCGCTGAACGCCGTTCATTTCAATGTGAATCCGTGGACAGAGCAGAAAACCGACTACTTGATTCAAACGACTATAGCTCGGTCTATACTTAACCGATGTGAATCATCTTTGCAGTCAATTAAAGATAATAAACCCAGCTTTCAGATGATACCAAATATGTTAGATATATGTTACTTAAAAATTCAAAATGGCGGATACAACAGGTCAAGTTTTTTTTTTTTTTTACTCACCCTGTACAATGATTTTAAAAATCATTGTATAATGATTATGAAAATAATTGAATAGAGGCTCTCTCTATATATATATTAAGCACCAAATCCACACTCCATTGTTTAGAAACAGATTTATACCAATATTTACTGATGGAAATCTAGTGAATGGAAGCAGTAGTGAATGCCATAAGTGCGCTATACAACAACTCTAAAAGTGCAGTAATGGTCGACGGAAACATTTCGGATCCTTTCGAAGTCACCACCGGAGTTCCTCAGGGTGATGTTTTAGCTCCATTCCTTTTCATCATATTAATAGATTTTCTACTGAAGAAGGCCACATCAGATTGTGACTCTGGAATTGTAACACACCCTCGCCGCTCCAGACGATACCCAGCCAAAGTATTGAATGACTTGGATTTTGCTGATAATATTGCCCTGCTGGAATCCACTCTTCCGAGTACACATAGGCGTGCCCAGGAAATTTAATTGAGGGGGGCTGGACTAGATGTTCGAACCGTGAGAGCGAAGCGACTAACGGGTGGGGTCCAGGGGCCCGCCTTAGGGCCCCTGGTGGGGTCAAGGGGGCAGAGCCCCCTGAAGCTCCTGAGGTTTTATGGTTTTCAAGACCTGAAAACGCCTTTCCTTGCGTACTTCTTCCGACACTTTTTGATCCGCATTTGCATGAAAAAAATCAAATAAATGTAACATAAAATCATCCATTTGTTCACTACTTCTTCTCTTTTCCTCTTCTTTTTCTTCTTCTTTTCTCCTTCTCTTTTCCTCTTTTTCTTTCTCCCTTCCTCTTTCTTCCTTCCTCTTTTTCCTTGAGAACTTTGAGGGGGGCTTTAGCCCCCAAAGCCCCCCCCCCGGGTACGCCAGTGCACAGACCCAGCTGACGAATACTGCAGCGGCAGCAGAAAATCTTGGCCTCATAATAAGCGTATCAAAGACAGAGTACATGACTGCAAATTGTCATTCTCATCCAACACTTCAAGTCTATGGTGAATCCATCAACCATGTGACAGATTTCAAATATCTTGGCTCCAAAATGGCATCTGCTGCAAGCGACCTAAAAAGACACCAAGCATTAGCATGGAGTGCCTTCTGGAAGCTATGCGTCTGTGGAAATT
>JAMKCH010020909.1:0-29723 GCA_023653785.1 Ophioderma brevispina | reverse complement strand
GCGAGTTATTTATGATATCATGGGTGTATGAATATACGCCACACTACTTGATTGATCTGTCTCTTCCGAACATATCACAATAAATTAGGTCCAATTAACCCTTTACGAGCTGTGCCCAAAGAAAAAGGGGGCATTTGAATAGCAGAATTAAGCATTTGGTTATTTTTTCACGCATCAGTTAATTTTCAGGAAACACTCTTTGGGTGATTTTCTGCGTCGAAATGTTCAAGAGGTAGTGTTTTAATCGTTTGTCAATCAGTCCACTAAGATCGAGTTGGCACCCTGGCTTGAATCAGTGCGGTCAAGATGTAGCGACATGCGTTATTTTTAGCATAACCAACCCACGAAAACACCTCGTAGGCACCTTCGTAACGTTCATGGTTGACTGATTGGTTATCATATATATAGTTGGAGTAAGTAGTAGTGCATATGAGCGTGTCGTAAAAACCATTGATTCAAGTTCATATAACAACTCCTTTTGCCAGATCGCGTTTCATTTAGTATGTGTATTTATACTAAGACTGCAGAAAGGAAAGGTTGCTTAGTTCGAGTCCCCGTGATACCTTGTTTAATTTAATGTTCTCAATAATTTTAGGTAACAGAAGTTAGAATCAAACTCTAATCGCATGCATGTGTCTACTGGGGTTGGTATCCTAAAAATATGGACTCGCGGCATACTGTCCACAAAGTTGCGTTATGATTCAAGGACAAAGGCGTACCATCATCGGTCCAGAGCTGAGCTAACTCCTGTAGAGTTGAGGAAGATTGTCCGAGGTTCATTGATGGCTCGGCCTAGACATCCAGCATGATCGATAGGGTTCAAAACATGGGAGCAAGCAGGACATGGCATCTGCTCCACCCCCTCAGCCTCAGAAATTGTCTCACTACAGCGGACCCAGGACGGAGTATTTGTCGCTTGCAGCTGAAAAATTGTTTGCATAAACCAATTCTGCATGTGGCAGGCAGTGTTTTCCAGAATATCCAGCTACACGTCGGTGTTCTCACACTACTCGAGCGAATCCTTCTGTTTCTATTTGAGAGCGAAGGTTTTCGAGGCAACACTGTGGTGAACGATTAGGCGTGGAGATTGCTCGGTAATCATGTTGAAGCGATCTCCGATTTACAGTTTGAGGGAACGTTGATTCATAGTGGCTTCGCCACAGACGAAGACGGTCGTTGACTTTCAGGGCTCATATGGCACAGATAAGCCGTCGGGCCGATCATTTCGTCTGGTAGTTAATCCCGTGTGGCAGGGATATAGTCTCGGACTCACAGTCCGGGAAACAATGGGAACAATAGGGGCAATCGTTCAGTTGACTCTTCACGCATAGTTTCACCTTTTATTCCGTGTCGCGTTATAGGTAATGAAACTTCAATGTTTAAAACATAAAAATACAATTTTGCGCCTTTTTTGGCGGTCTTACCTCACAATGTATGTTTTCATAATAAATCGACCCTATTGATTTGATACATGGTGATTGATTTGTACAGGTATGCCAGACTTGCTACCAGCAAACACTTAAACTTGACAATAGGGTGGCAGACATATCAGGACATACAGGTACGATCAAAATATGCCCTTAGGCATGGGCCTATTGAATAATATACAGGCATGCTAATGACATTGACATAAAAGGCTTCAAAATGAACATTTGTATGAAATAGGTTTCATCAGATCCAGGGGTTCCAGAATGCGTAGTACCATCGATACCCAAAAGTTTTATTTTTTTTCCATAGACAATCAATACATTAGGTAAGCTGGTTTAATATCCAACGTCCTTATACTGTAACCTTTCATAAGATTTTGATTCGTGAAAATCGGACTAAACCAAGTGAAAATACCTCATTGTGTTAGAGGTGCTGATTTCTTCCTTTGGGCTAGTGAAAAAAATGTATTTACCTTTTCACCAATTACCCTCTTCCTGCAAGCTTTTTTACAACATGCATTAGTCCCTTCGGAAATTCATTATTAACACTCAAAACGTATGATTGTGGTACCAATCAGAGAGCTGTGGTCCTCCTTTTTCCTTCGATACCAAAATGAGTACTATAATGCCCAGTACGACCGTCATACATCACATGTCCATAAACCTCGCTATAGCAGTAAAGCTCAGTGGTTGCCACACGAGCATTAGGCCTATTCTCTTTTGGTACTTTTCTGGGTCAGAGTAAGCCCTAAACCTCTGTATGTAATAAAATCTGTCTTTTGTTGCCATGACATTTTAGAGTCCCAAAACCCAGCTTAAAACTCTGATAGTCCTAATATTTAGGTGCAAAATTGATTTTCGCCTATTGGTCATTGTGTTTCTTTCTGAATTGACACTTATTTGCTGCCTAATGGTCTTTATGAGTCACTCTGTGATGCCATGACGGTCTGCTGTTACTTATCTTGGTATCAAGGGAAAGAAGAATGACCATAGCTTCCTATTGGTACCAAAATCAAAAAGTATCAAGTGCTTCATAAAGATTTCCAAAAGAGGATATTGTGATGCAAAAAGCTTGGTACGTCGAGGGATAACACCACATACATTTTTTTTTCACTTCGCCCAAAGGATGAAATAAGCACCTCTAAACACAATTGAAGTGTATTTTTCACTTTGGTTCGTCCGATGTTCACGAGTCAAAATTCTTATGGAAAAGGTTAAAGTATAATGAAGTTGGACCTTAAAAAAACCAGCTTACCTAATGTTATTTCTATGGAAAAAAATAAAACATTTTGGTTATCGATGGGTACTAATCATTCTGGGACACCCTGTACATGGACAGTTTATATAAGATAGGACTGAAAAGTAAGAAAGGGACATGATTTTAGATTTTAGCCCAGTGGTAAAGATTGTTCAATCCCTTGGACGCGTTATAGTTTTGGGGGGGTAATATATTTTATGGGAATATAACATTTGACCTACGTGTACTTATGATGCAAAATAATTCGAAGCCCAAACAGTAACCACAAAGAGCACCTCGGGCACAGCTTGTTGTGATTTTCTAATCCCTAACATCCCTATAGTAAAAGGTTATTTTTCTTGCTAAATATGATATTTTCAAAACAATAAAAAAAATAAAAAAAATCCGTTATTTTTTTCAAAAGTCCATCTAAACGCAGTTAAGTGGCAGTAACATGGCTAAGGGACGTTAGGGATATGAAGACTTCGATTTGGCTTATTTATTTTGACACAGTGAATTAGTATGTGGATACGCCACTAACACTTAAGTCGTCTTTTCTTATCGTGTCCACAAGTCATTGGTAATGGCTTGTGGTGGTGTCAGGATTATTACACTCTGAAGTAAAGCTGAACCGGGGGCTGCGGTGTATCCAGATACGGACGCTCCTATATGCCCACTTTTGAGGCTGGAGCGGAATGGGAACAGTCATGGGGTTTACACCCAACTTTTTATTAGAACTGATTGCGATGTACGTGTACATGTGGCTTCATACACGGGACTGACGGGTTAACGTCCCCTCCGAAGACGGTGCTTTTCATGTTCTTGTGCCCAATTCCAAGTGAACCATGGGGAGAGAGGTATTCTATATTTAATCAAGAGGTCGTATTACAGATTAAATCCAGAATGAGCACTCGAATAAATCACAGCAGTGACCCCACCGGGATTCGAAACCCGGGATTTTGTTGGTGGTGTAACGATTTGCGTCACAGGCAAGAACGTACCCTAACCAATAGGCACGCTCTCCCACGCCGTCTTAACACTAAGGGCTCAAGGGTTTTTCACTTCATTAAGCTCAAGCCCACCTCCCTCCCCAGGAAACCAACTTACGTGTGAGAAATTTATACAATGGTGTAAGGTCATATACACAAATCAGCCAAATAATGCAATTTTTAACTGGGATGCAACCATTAGGGCCAAAACTGTTTCAAAACACGCGAAATTGGGCAAAACGTAAAATTTCCAATGAGCCTTTCGCTTACATCAAATTTTTGAAAACTTCTTTTAGGTTATCTCTCTAAAAAAGACCAAATCTACAAGACATTACACTTAAAACTTAGAAGTTTTAGACAATCTGATGTTTTGACGCCAAATTTTGTTGCCAAAATACACTGCCATGTTCAATAGGGTTGTCAGTAACGGTTTAGCAACGTCAGCGATGAAATTGTTTGTTTCGCACATAAATGTTTATTCTTTTTAATATACTAATATGTTTGCTTACATGTATGTATGCACCTAATCAGCAAATAGCTTTTGTTCTTTGATTTAAAACACAAATATTCTCAGACGCACTTCCGTTAGTGCCCAGGGGTGGGGGTTTCCATGGAGACTCCCACTACTGAATAAGTTGGTATTTTGGATATATTGAAGAGAAGCGCATTTAAAATTCGACAATTACAAAAGATTTCGGCTCAAAAATCCCACAATAAAGCGGAATCGCGAAAATAAATTTTTGGGTCCATAGGACACCCCACCAGTCCTTGGTCTATTAAAGGCGAATCAGAGATTCCGGAGGAGGGCGCCCTAGGCACTTATTTATCCCTAATACGACATGGTAGCGCCACAGAAAGAATTAGACTAGAATGCAATGCATTATAGGAGGTAGACACCCCTCTGAATATCCAGCAAGTCTATATTACTATAACAAACAAGTAGGGGAAACACTCAAAAAATAATTATTGGATTGCCCGTCGGTCCTTTATCGGTCTTGTGCAGACAGAAAATATAACTAGTATTTTAATGAATAAAATAGCTTGTTAATACATAAAAATAGCTCTTGGCTTATTTAATCAGGTGTGATTAATTACATGGTAAGATATTTTAAGTATGCAAATAACTGTGTGTTTTTTTTAATATTGATGCACATTTTTCTGGAAATGTCATTTTTTCATTCATTTTATTCAATATTTATTCATAATCATTATACAAATCAAAGCACACATAACATTCAAACACAAAACTGAAGGTTACAAAAGAAAGAAGAATGGAGGAGATGACCAAAAGGCAATAAAGCCAGCAGGGGTAATACCCTAAAATAATAAGTTACCAACAATAACGCAAAATGTGTGTTTTTATACACTTTTCTGAACATGTTTACAGAAAGGCCCGCTTTCAGGGGAAGTACCATAATATAGGACCCAGTAGTACGAAAAGCGCGTCTGAAACTTCTATCTTGTTACTTGTTAATTGTAATGGTCGCGTATCTGTATAGTAACAATGACCGCAGGCTAAAGAGATCATGAAAAGAGTAGGTAAATCATTGTACTAAAAATATACAGAAAGGCCAATGACCGCAGGGGTAATCCCCAAATAATAAAAAAAGTTAGCAACAAGGAACGCAAAACCAAAATGCTAAAAACCTTATTATTTAAATGGTATTTAGACGTATGTGTGTTGATTACATTTTCTGACATTTTTAACAGAAAAGGCCGTTACAGCAACCCGAAAACCCTTTATTATAACTCTTTCAATGCGTATTTCATTCGAATTATATCCTGTAAAATATATATTATTGCTATCTGTTACATTAGGTTAGATTTCTTTGATGTCATATGGCGGGTTTCCAGAAAACATTATAATTGGTTTTAGGGCGTCACGACACTATTAATTTAATATAACTTTAGAGTTTTTAAATAGGCATGTGCAAACAGAAGGACAATTCATATTCTGGTTACGTCTTAAGTAATGATATTCGTCACTGTGAACGTTTTTCCGGGGCGGCACCCTGTATTCTTATAGTAGGAATTCGTTTAGTCATGGAATCTATTCAACCAATAAGACTACTTTTTCGACCCATCCCACATCGTATAAGACTACTCAGTAAACCACAAGTAAAGGAGAACCGTACAACGATTAATATTAAACACTCTAACT
Source organism: Ophioderma brevispina (assembly GCA_023653785.1). Classification (NCBI taxonomy): domain Eukaryota; kingdom Metazoa; phylum Echinodermata; class Ophiuroidea; order Amphilepidida; family Ophiodermatidae; genus Ophioderma; species Ophioderma brevispina. Next base: position 23,909 of record JAMKCH010020909.1, on the reverse strand, counting down.
ATAAAATAATTATGACAACCTATCGAGTGTGGATTCATAGAAAAATGGAATTATATAACCCTAACAAGAATAAAAACCATTAGTCTGGACCAGGTTTTTAAAAATTCGCGCTAGTGTATAACGTGTTATGCGATAAAACGGCACGTTAGGTATACATGCCATAGGAATAACCATATGAAAGCATGCATGTGTGAAGATGTATGGCGCTACTCGCAAACACAAATAAATACCCTGTTGATAAGTAGCGCGAATTTCCAAGACGCGCATGGTCAGACCAAAATGCTGTAATTCATTTTATGGTTATAGTGGGCGTGAATGTAGTGCACAGATCTTATGTGAGTGTGCAAATCCGGAGAAAATTATGAATTTTGGTACGCAAGTAAGTACTTTATACATTGATAATCAAACAAATTGATGGAAGACACGTGCCAGTCCCCTTTCATGGCCCCCAGCTTGGATTTCAAAAGGTTACACCAGGGGGAAAATTGTTAAAATGTTCCGATTGGTGAAAAGGAAAACACGATGTCTGTCTGGTTCAAGGATTCAAAAAAGTGTAATTAGTTTACATAATCTGTGATTTATAGTTTAGGAATTATAGTGTAAAAAACTGTAAAAATGGCTAAAAACGGCAGATTGGTGTGCTACAGGCGGTCAAAAATTATTAAGTTGCTCCAATTTGGTCAAAATGTGGTGTCAAATTGTTGGTTTAGTATTAGAATGAAATAAAGGAAAGTTGCGGACCTTCTTACGTGTCTGGTATTAACCAAAATGGCGAATAAAAGTCAACAGCTATTGCAGTTACTGGATTCTATTGACCTGTGAACCATTTTGTTCGTTGGATAACGTGAAAACAAGATACCCGATAAGGCAAACTATTCCTATTTAATATTTTAAGCTAGGGGGAGGAAAACAATTTGCAGCACATGTTAATGACTCAAAGCAACTTTTAACCTTTGACCCATGTACACACAAATTGACTTTTTCGCCATTTTTATACAGTTTGTTACCCATAACTCCGGAACTATAAACCCGCGATAGTGTAAACTGTACCTTTGTCGGAATCTTCGTGACCAGACAACCACCATGGTCGTGATTTTAAACACATCAGAAACATTTTAAATTTTGACCCCCTGTATAACCTTTGGAAAACCCAAGCTGGGGGCCATTAAGGGCGGGGTTGGCAAGTGCTTCCATAATTTTATGGATTATCAATGCCCAAAAGTAATTGTGTGCAAAAATTCACAAATGTGATCCGGAAGCGCACCACTCTTACCCTACAGCCCTGCTATTAGTATAATCTCGTTGTTTCCCATGAAACCACCCCATATGAGTTCAATAATTGTTTTATAGCGTTATATGGTGTAAGTTCTTCTTGAGACAGGTTCTCCTTTAAGTTAAATCCAAAAAAGTTAGAACTTAATCTGCCACATGACCCCTCAAAGTTATGTGAGGATAATTGGAGAATTACCCAACCCAATAATAGGACTAGAAAATCTATTACACATAAACCAGCAAAACGGTCCCTCTCAGAAGGCATAATGTCCCCTTAGCGTGCTAAAGTGATGTTTGTAGTTCTCCAAAGGTGAAGAGGAACATCAGGTTACGAAATTCAAAAACTTGTAACCTACGGATGTAATCAAACTACCCTACAAAATTGATGACACAAATCCAAAGTTAGGTCATTATTTGGATGTATTTCCGGGCAGTCTTAACATTAAATTTGAAAAATAAATTTTGTTTTCTGAAAATTGTAATCTTCTTTTTTTTAACTCAGCGAGGCACACCTTTGAACGTATTGGGTGGCTTCCTATCACTCTATAGGTATATTCATCCAGGCACTAATCTGGTGGGAATCTCAAAAGTTAAATGTAATATGCCGCACAAAACACGGAATTAATTGATTTGGTTCTAAGGATTTAAATTTCACGATGGCATTGTAATAATAATAAATAAAATAATTCTAAGGGTAAATGGAGCAGTTAAAAATTTTCGACATCAGGTCATTAAACTTAACGTTTCCAATTTCATTTGGTGATGAATAAAAACATACAAAAATTGATAATTTTTACAACTTTTCAATTGAAAAAGCCTTATATTTCATTTATTGTTTTGTTGAAAAAGTGGAATACATTCCTTAGAACTAAAGCTGTGGACTTAAGTACTTTTATCTTACATCTTCAAGTGTAGGGCGCTTTGCATCTCTTGCGGTACGCGATCTGCTGCGGGAAAACTCTGATCTCAGTGGCCTCCAGATGTACGCATTGGTAGAAAAGGGCCTTTTCTGTCCCTCACTATGGAACTCTATCCAAGCATGTTAGAAGTGCAAAATCCTCTGTTCAAAAGATGTTGAAATCACATATGTATAATGTGTACTTGTTTAAGTGTTTGTTGTGTGATGATATTTTCTTTCATTGCTTTGGTTTTGTGCGCCTCTTGATCATGCTAAATCGTATGTATGTATGATCGTATGTAGTATGTATGTATGTATGATGGATGATGTATGTATGTAGGTATGTATGTTGTATGTATGTGTGTATGTATCCTCATTTATATAAATTCAAACTTTTGGATTGAGCAAGCATTTGACAGGCTGTAACATTTTAGCCAATTCGCGTTGAGTTTCAAATGTGCACTTAAACACTTCGTATTACCTCCTGCACCAAAGTTAGATGGAGAATAGTTGCCGATGCCACTATCAGGAACGCTGTACAAGTATTGGCGCATTATAAGTGTTATCATGTGACATACACATTCTAATACCAACAGTGATCGTAGTTGCAGTGAACCACGAAAAATGGTCAGAAGTGCTGAATCCAAAAGTGCACAAATAATCGTGAAAAGAACAGCGTCCTAAACACACACACCACACACAACAAAAGACTAGTTTGAAACGTAAAGTCTCTCATGTTGCTTTTGGGTAAAAAGCAGAAAAAATTACCATAAATACATGAATTTGGCATAAGTGGTTCAAAACGTGATTGAAAAAAACAAAATACAACAAAAACAAAACCAACAAATAAAACACAAAACACACACACAAACTAATGAACCAAAACAAAACAAAACATAACAAAATCACCCATAAACTTCGAGATGTTTGACAGATGATATAAAATCCATGTTTGTAAGCCGTGGGACGGAGCTGTTGATATATGTTCCGGACACATTGCAAATGAATGCTAAGGGCAATTACATCAGTAATTTTGCTGGGCATTAAATTGATCCGATTTGCGTCTTAACTAGTCAGTCTACTGTTATGATAGATTTCAAAGTTAAGTGAGATCTATACATATTTCCTAGGGATGCTGGTTGTTCAAATCCCCGGCCAGGGGAGACTTTACTTTAGTTACTTTACAGCTCGGCTTACTGGAAACTGATGTATTAAGTTTACACTGATCTGTAATGATAGAAGGACTGTAATTCAAATCTGCTTCGTGTAATCTTTTATACAAGTTTGGCCTACTTTTGATGGCCAAATAAGAACTTTCTCCAGTACTGTGATACAGAATGATATTTTGCAGTGTCAAAGGTAAGTTACAGGGTGAGTCAAAAAAAGTACAACCAAATTTTTCATGGAAACCCTCTGTGCGATTCATATACTTTCTTTTTGTAATACATTCCCTGTTTTGTTAGCTCTCATATAAAAATTAAAAATTGATTAACGCGTTCAAAAATTACAGCTGCAGAAGTGAAAGTACCCAATATGAAAGACCGAACAAGTTACACGCTCGAGTAACCCAAAGAGTACTCTTGGATTTACGTTCAGCTTTGGTTTTTGCAGCATATCCTCCATTAATTAAACATTTGGAATAAATGTCAGGGAACACCAGTGACGTAACCAGTCTGTGGGTGAGGGCGTAGGGGTGGTGTAAGGGCGGGATCCACACTTAAAAATCTTTTCCCACTCCTGGCCCCAAATAGAGATCAGGAAAAGTAATAAATGTATAGTATTGACAGATTACCGTGTTCATCTATGCTAATGTGCATTAGTGATGCACCAAAAGTTAAATGGTTCTCATCGCCTTGTCCCCCTCCCCAAATGAAAATGTCTGGTTACATCGTTGGGTAAGACTGTAAAATGAAACCAGATATCAAAATAATATTTTATGAAATCAACATTTAGACTTGAAGCAACAATTTGCAGCATTCTTTTCAACTTGCTTGATTTCCACGTAGTAAAATTTTTACAAAATATAGGGCTGGATAACAGATAAAGCATTAGAATTTTCCATTTTAAATATAACCTGTTAATTTCATTAAATCTTAAGTATTCTACATTATCATTCAACTCATGTCCTGCGTAGCATTTGAACACGGCGCCAAAGAATCAACCAGATTTTGAAGCCCTCACGCTGCGTAGTAATGAGTAGTAATGAGTCTCATGTGTACAGTCAGTGTGCAATTTTTTCGGGTCAGGAAATGGATACCTTTACAAAAATAACTGTAGCCTTTGAATGGCTTGATCTAACACATAATTAATTTGGTAAATTCCGTTAAAGTTTCTTCATAAAAAATCCCAAATTTGGTTGTACTTTTTTCTGACTCACCCTGTATGTTCAAATAGCAACATTTAATGAAATGTTTGCTGGTGTTTTCATCCTGATACTTCAAATGAAACATCCAAGCTATCTTAGATGTGGAACAATGTATTTTATGTCAACATTTATTTACTAGCTACATTACTATACATTGTATGAGTACCATACACCTTTCTACCTGTGGCCATTAAAATATTTCCTCTTACCTCTCACGGTGAATGGACAGACCTAAAACTTTTAATGAGGTCTCACTTATTTTGAAATGTACTATAGTCCAGTCAAAGTAGGGACTTGAATAGGAAAACAATAGGACAAATGAAAACTACTGGAATGCATTTCTGAGAGTATGTTATGAACATGTGCGTTTTGAGAAATTTGCATAAATCCAAAAGGCCCGTCGTACGATTATGGAATGTATATTTCGCCTGCTATCAGGAGTATTTTCACAATTTTAGGTACTAATTATATGTTTTTGGGAACAAGGGATGTAAATCAAATATTTTGAACCCTTATTTTTGCCTGGGGAGGCCACTTGTATTCAAAGATTAAGTGTATAAGGGGTCCATGTGGACCCAACATTTTGTTTTTCGCGGGCAATGTTTTAACACTAAAATATTTTTGCCCAAAATTTTATGTAATTGCCTAATATTAGTTGCCAATATCGGCCACAGCGAATTTTTGCTATTAAGCAAAAATAAGCATTTTGGTGGCGTTATTCAAAACTTGCTCTTCCCCTTAAATCGTACTGGAGTAACTGTTTTTTTTTAATTGTATTTTAGAAATGCAAATGTATTTATTTTCTATTATGAGCCAAATTCTATGGACAAAGTCCTTCGGTTTTTGGACCACCATTTTGAATCGGTACAACCGATTTTATTTTTTTTTCTGTTACCTGCATGGTCGTTTGGATGTACCCCATCAATATACTCAAAGACAAGTGGTTCTTACCTGGAGACCGAAAACAAAAGTTGCGTACCACGGTGGCACGTCTTCCAAACCATAAACAACTTGTCGTTTGGGAGCATCGGTATGTTCATTGTTTTGATCTTCATTGCACAAATCATCCTGCTCAGTCTGCGAAGGAGTGGCTTTTCCCTGCTCCATGTTGGCACACTGCACACTGTTTCACTATGGTTTATTAGTCGAGGTTTACTATGCTAAACCTACCTAGCCACTGGGCTGAGCTTGGTTAATGTCAAACCAAGGAATAAACAATAAAGAGAAGTCACTGACTCACCAAGGGCGCTGCGATTGGTTTATTAGTCAAGGTTTCTTTCAGCCATTCAGAATTCCAGTTTGATTGGTAACCAGCAAAGACTCCTCTGTGCTAACTCACCGTGACGCATGCAGAGATAGTAGTAGTGGGGGACTGTAGTGCACAGGTCTTATGTGAGTGTGCAAATCTGGATAAAATTGTGAATTTTGGTACACAAGTACTTTGTGCATTGATAATCAACAAAATTGATGGAAGCACTTGCCACACCCCTTTCATGGCCCCCAGCTTGGATTTCAAGGTTACACAGGGGTGAAATTTTTAAAATGTTCCGATTGTGTTAAAAAGCACACCATGATGTTTGTATGGTTACAAGGATTCCAAAAAGGTATAGTTTATAATACATGTGACTTATAGTTTTTGAATTATGGGGTAGAAACTGTAAAAATGGCAAAAAAGTCAATTTTGGTTTGTACAGTGGTCAAAAATTAAAAGCTGTTTCAATTTTTGCAAAAATGTGGTTAAAATTGTTGGTTTAGCTCATAGAACGAAACATAGGAATATTTTTGACTGTCTTACGTGTTTGGTTATTAACCAAAAGGGCGAATAAAGTAAACAGCTATTGGCAGCTATTGGATTCAATTGACCTGTGACCTATTTTGTTGGATAACGTGAAAACTAAGCATAACAGATTCCTTATTTCAATCCTTTAATCTAGGGAAACAACTTGCACCACGTATTTACTGAATCAAAGCAACTTTTTTTTAACTTTTGACAATGTACACACCAAGATTGACTTTTTCACATTTTTTACAGTTTTTACCCCATAACTCCGGAACTATAAGCCATAGATAGTGCATACCATGGTGTTTGTCATTCTTTGTGTGCATGTGCTGATTATGTTAACAATATTGATTACTTTTGTATTTTGAATTCCAAATTATCACTGAATTATAAATGAGCAACATGTGTAATGGAGCTTAGGCTATTTATTTCTACTGCATACCTTTATAAGCGTACATTTCACTAGATCAAACTGATTATGTATACGATATGAAAAGTTTTAAAACCCTATTGCTGTAATCTTTATTTTCACATCACGACCCTAAAACATTAGAAACAATTATAAATGCTGAATTAATTAGTATTTCCAATTGGGTTAAACTAAATACACTATCTCTCAATATTAAGAAAACTAATTACATGATATTCAAAAATAAACACAGTAATAAACAAGACAAAAGGCTTAACCTTAAAATAGATAATGCATTACTAAAGCAAGTAGAAACAACTAAATTCCTTGGCATACTCTTTGATCACAATTTATCATGGACTTCCCAGACGCAACATGTTTCTAAAATAGTTTCTAAATATAATGGTATTGACCCTGATTGTGTCCACCATTTTGCATTTTTAAATAACATATATCTAAGATATGTGGTATCATCGGAAAGCCTATTTCATTATATTTAATTTGCTGCAAAGATAATTCCAATCTGATAGGTATAGGTCGAGATACAGTCTTTTGAATCAAGTAGTCAGCTTTTACCTCTATCCACGAATTCCCATTTGAATGCACGGTGGCCAACTAAGCAAATGACTCCCCAAAATGATGATAAGGGTATGTCTATGTTTATGTCAAATAAAATGGTATCTTAAGGGTGTAAAAGATAGTGATAATGGTAAATTTATTTGAAACACTTTTTCAAGATGTGGCATATTTTAGTCTACAAATATAGAGAATACTTTAAACCTCAAAAGGTTGTCACCGATGTCTGTTCCTTCATGATATGATTCATTCAACTCCTCCAGAAACTGACACATGTATCAAGTTAATTTATGTTTCAAATTATTTTTATGGGTGATGAGGACGTAGAAACGTTAAGAGGGCGTCGATGATCAATAGTGACTGAATTTAGTGCGGTTACATTGCGTCACATTCATTCTGCAGTCACTGATTTGCCTCGCTGAACGCCGTTCATTTATAATGTGAATCCGTGGACAGAGCGCAAAACAGACTACTTGATTCAAATAAATGTAGCTCGGTCTGTACCTAACCGATGCGAATGATCTTTGTTGCAAATTAACGACAATGATCTAAGCTTTCAGATGATATCAGATATGTTAGACATATGTATCTTAAAAATTCAAAATGGCGGACACAAACTGGGTCAATTTTTTTTTTTGACTCACCCCGTATAATTCGTAAGGTTCGACCATTCCTCCCACCTGAGTCACTGAAAACATTATACAATTCCCTTGTTCTACCCCATTTTTCTTATGGCGCAATGATATGGGCCGATTCCAACAATGCCAATCTCGACTCCCTCTTTTTACTTCAAAAGAGAATCATAAGAACATGCACTAATTTGATCTGGCTTGCCCATACTGATCCACTCTTTTCGTCTCTCAAAACCCTGAAAATTTATGACATCAATAAAACTACAGTTAGCATCTTTCATGTACCAATTCCACCATGATCTCCTCCCGGCTGATCTCATTCCTGGTGACTTTTTTAACATCGATAGACCCTCTCATTATTATAACACCAGGTATGGTCATGAATATTTCATCAAGAGAACAAACACTGTCTTTGCTAGGAACACTCCTAGTTCCCAAGTTCCTATATTATGGAAAAATCTGCCAACTCACCTTAAAGATTCGCTGTCCTTCTCAAACTTTAAAAACACACTCATCAGCCTTTACAACAATTACCATTTTCCATATTTTTTTCTTGCATCCTTTTGGCTGGCTGGTATAATACCTTGAGTATTCCTCTGTCTGTCTTGTCCTTGTTGTCCGTCCTGTCAGTGTGCGTTTGTTGGTGGTAATGTTTGTGTATCGGTTTGTCTTGTTTTGGTCTGATGTAATCCCAAGAACATCTTGCAATTTTTTTTCTTATAAATCAATTTCAAGGTTTATACTGTTACGATGACTCTTGGCTTTCAAATTGTACAATTTGTCAAATTTGCTTGTCCTTATTTTAATACCTCTTTATTTACGCGGCACTACATCATCACCTATGAGTTTATATATAGTTTCCCCACCATTCACCCTTAAATGTCGCTTCTATTATATAATTATATATTTCATATTTGTATTCCAAAGTTTAAATTTTAATTGAATTTTGATGTATATTATGTTGAGATGGAATAAACTTGATTGATTGATAAACTATAACCTTTTTGGAATCCTTGGTAACCAGACAAAACCCATGGTCTGTGCTTTTTAACACATTCGACATTTAAGAATTTTTTGACCCTGTAATAACCTTGAAACCTAAGCTGGGGCCATTAAGGGGGTTGGCAAGCGCATTCATCAAGTTTCATGGATTAGCAATGCCTAAAGTACTTGTTGCGAAAATTCACATTTAAGAATATCGGAAACGCACACTCTTTCACTACAGTCCCGTGCTATAGGGCTGTAAAATGAGAATTCATTCTCGAAGTTTGGAAAAGGTTTGAAGATTTTTTTCGGCAGTTTGAATAATGCTAAAAAACAATGTTTCCAAACCTCCTAGGGGAATGTCGGGAACAATGACAATACGGGGGCAAAAGTGTACTGTGGGTAAATTTGAAAGCAAGCGCGGTCTTTCTTTGCCTGTTGTCTGACACATGCATCTGCCGACCTGTTGCGCTCCCTTCATTGGCTTCCTTCAGACCGAATTTAGTTCAAAATGATGTTCTTCTGTTTTTCAAATGTTTTCAAATATCTTGATCTCCATCATAACTTTAATATCAATCTTGTTGCATGCGAGTCAGAGGAAAGGCACTACGTCAGAATACAGACACAGACTGCATCCTCCTCCAATTCAATGCTTATCGTGCCCCGTTCCCATAATTTCAGGTGGCTGGCTGCTCCACGTCTATGGAATCGGCTCCCAATAAATGTGAGAGGCAGCCATATCTGTTTTTCAACGTAAGACTTAAAACTCACCTATTTTCATGTTGTTATTGGTGTATTTTATGCTTTAATCTTTCGTCTTCATATTGTAAGGCGCTGTGTTTCTTTGTAGACGCCATATAAATGCAAATTATTATTAATAATTATTATTAATTATTATTATTATTGATTATTTAAAGCAACACACAGAATGCACCCTGGTAGGTGAATATCATCCGTGGGGCATAAAATTATTCCGTGTTCAGATTGGTGTCAAATTACGGCTCTGGTCGTATTGAAGCACGAAATGCCTTTAATTTTTATGTGACAGTTCTGTATACAAATTTCAGGGTCAAGTTTTGGTGCAAGTAATCGATAGACTCATTAGAACCCTTGTTACATTTTGCCCACTATTATTTCCAAATGCAAACATTGTAAAATAAAGCAAGAACAACAATTTGACCCCCTTTAACAAATCGGAGCAGCTGAATATCTTTCCCCCCCGGATGACCTTGAACCCCAATAGGGCTGTACAAAGGTCAGAACCTAGACAAACTATACCGCATTTTCAATCCCTAACAATCAACAGCATGTCTTGGTGTGCATTTAAAAAACACAATATGACTTGATTTTCAAATTTACCCGTATTTAACTTTATCCCCTTATTGTACAAAAATCCACACATTTGGACCCAAAATATTGCTTCAACGTGCTTTCAATTATATAGAAAATATCTATCAAACCATCCTCCCTAAACAGATTCTCATTTAATGCTACAGTCACACGCAAATACGTGTGCTGCGGATTTTTTATATTTTTTATAGATCGCAAAAATCACTTAAAAACGCGCACCCAAGTTAAATTAGCAAAATACGATAATTGCGGATGAATTACGGGATAAGATACGGACCTTTACGCCTAATGAAAAACAGTTGCGGCAGTGGAGTCCCCTAATTTTCGGTGTTGTCGGATCAGTTACGGGAAGACTTTCGTATGTACTTACGGAACTTGCACGAGACTTACGGAGAGATACTGAGAGACGTACGAGAGGAAACGGACACTTACGGAAAGATTGGTTTACTTTCAGCGTCCGCAATTCTCCGATTTTTCATCAGCAAGCGTACGCGACGAGCCATTTCAGTCGGCATTTTGGATGCCAAGAGGACAGTTCTGCTGCTAGTTTTTCACAAATGATCGTCTAGATTGTTTAGGACTGTCTACAAAATGTCTGGCAATCACGAAAAGTTCCGCCAAGAGGTTCAAGAAGAAGACAGTTCTGATGGCGAAGTCTCTCAGGGACATCAGAGTACATCCCACCCCCAGCCCAGCCCACCCAGGGAAATGGCATAGTATAGGACTGAAGGGGACGTGAGGACCGTAAACGTGGGTAGTGTCACAAGTACCGCCCGACAAAAGAAAGCGGCAAGGTAATTTCCCAGTTATTTGCGGGGGGGGTCGTATTTCGATTAGTAACGGGGCTGAGACGACCCGCACACCAACATCTATCCTGACCTTTTTGCGCTGTGCGTTGTACGGCCCCGATGAATGTTTTGATATCGTGCAGCCCCCTGAGCATCCGTCTGTTGAATGCACAAAATGTTATTAAATTACTAATTAAAAAAGTTTAAACACAAATTACTGATCCAAGTTCCCACATATGTCAGGGCAATGGCGCACGTATTTTAACAGAATAATAATTACAACATCACAAGATGCATTGGCCAGGCATGTCATATGCCGTGTTACGAACGTATCATGGCTGGCTAAGCAAAGCAGACACAACTGTCACTGGACTGGGGGGTCTTTGTACACACACCACACCGCCCTGTCACCGCATTGCAACTCAATGACAACTGATTGTGTTATGGTTTGTGGCGAAATTGAAATTTCATTTCATCACACTGAGACTTAAACCACACATTGAAATTACATACTACTAAATTACAATGCCGTGTGTACGTGTTCACTCCTACAACGCAAATAACATGGGATATTGTAGCGGATGTGAGTGAGCAACCTCGGGCTAGGCCAACCAGTCAAGCTTTCATAAAGTGTCGTGTGGTGTTGTAGGGGAGGATATTTTTCCTTTCCCCAGTTTTCCCACACACACACACAATCAGTCGCATGACGGGCAGTATATTTACTATCATTGTAGGCCAAGATCGAGGATTATTGCAAGTTTTTTCTGATCGTAGATTTAAACATTGCTTGGGTAGCTCTGGCCGGGAATGGGTGATGAAGCTATGATCGAATTCTCTAATCCATGCCCACGAAAAAACTGTGCATGAACTCTGATCACAAAAATAGCCGTGTCGTAAAATTGGGAAAATACCGTCTCTGATACAGCTGAAAAAAACGATAGGTATTGCTCATACTTTGTTGAAATGTGCGAGTGTGAAACATATAGTAGAAGGAGAGTACGGCGAAATTTTAAATTGCTTTGTCAGTAGTTAGAGGGATTTTTGGAAAAAACGCGCGAAATTCAAAAATATCAGGGTTTGGTTTTTTACTAAAAAATTAGTGGTGCTCACCTGGTGAGCAGCCAGATAAACCCTCCTTAAATTACTTCTTCGTTATCTGTGCCAATTTCAGCACTGGGCGATATATCTGGTTTAAAAGAAAATGGTCCACACCAAAAAACGAAACTTTTAGCGGATATTCCTATATGTTTCTACAGGAACCCAAAATAAACCTTCCCCAACTTTAGTGCATTAACTTTGGTGTCCGGCCCTCCCCTGTTATTTTGGTGTGTTTTTTGGGGTGGGGTTGGGTGGATGGCATGGGTCAAAAAAACTGTTGTGCTATTTTATTGTTCTCATTTCAGGTATGGTCATTTTAATTTTACAAATATAATAATTGATAATTATATCTGTATATTTTCAGACTCTGCAGAAAGGAAGGTGATGATGGAGATTATAGCCAACCAGGAGGGCAAGCCCGGAGTCAGGCAGGAACCAACCAAGAGGCCAGCCAGGAGGCAGTCAGGAGACCAGTCAGGAGGCCAGACAGGAGGCCAGGGAGGAAGGCCATGATGATGGGCAAAAGAAGCAGCAGAAGCGGACCAGTCAGATGCGGGTGAAGCTCACCCAGGAGCAGGAGAATGACATAGCTGGACTGGTTTTAAAGAGCAATCCATGGCTATGGTGCATTAATGCAAGTTTTGATATGCAATTTTCTTCAGAAAATCAGCTCAAAACAGAGTACTTTCAAATGGGTTTAGGGGATCTTGTTAATGGAATCACTTAATGTTATACTGCTTTCAAAGGTCATCTGAAAATTATTATCAGTTATTAGGTTTCTGTAAAAGTTATTCTACTGTATCTCTTAACTTACACCTTTAATCATGCAAAGAAAACATTCAGTTATTTTATTTTTTACAGTTTAAGACTTTTCTCAAAAAAGGTATTTCTTGTGTCTTAATATTTCAGATAACCATTTTTCTTGTACTACATTACACATGTACATGTTTATTTTATTTGTATGTTCAGGAGCCAGACGACAAGCTCAGGGCAACAAAGGCCCCAATGAGGTGGATAGACCAAGGAACCTCCCTTGGTATAAAAAGCAAGGCAACTTCACACCAGGTGAAGACTCATGCGGATCAGGCGACCAAGCTCATGAAGCGGATACGGGACATCATGTGCTAGGGCGCCCAGAAAACTGACAGCCAGGGAGCAGTTGAGCATAGACAACTTGGGTTCATGGCAGGCAGGGTTGTCAGGAGGCCTGGGAGGGACTTTATTTGGATTACCTAGATTTTATGGGGGGGAGGTTTTACTTAGTAAAATGTTTATTCCAACGTGGTGGGGTAGGGTTATTATTTTGGCAATTGGTGATTATGCTTAATAATTTATGTAACAATTGTTAACATTGTAGGGGGGATTAATTTGGTGTTGTTTGAAGAGGGGAATATATCATTTAAAATTTCATGCCCAGTGTGTTCTTACTTTATTGTGTAATTTAACAATTAAGTGAACACTGCTCTAGTTTCTGATTTTAAGGGGGCCACACTCAGGATACTGCCACAGTTGAGCAGATCAGCAGTTGAGGTCCACCAGATGATGATGGAGATGCTGCTACCAGGCCACCGACGCCCTAGGTCCACCCACTGCCACACCAAAGCGGGTACACAAGAGGAAGAGTCGTCAGTCTCAGTATGCAGAGTGAAGGAGGTCATGCAGAAGAGCTTGGAGACCACTCAGAATTCCACACTCAGGTCCAGTATGCCTTGAGGCTCCTAATGCACAGTCCAGGGAAACCCAAGACTGCGAGAGCGAGAGGCCTTTGCAAGTGGTTAGGAGTGTGGTGCCCAGTATACATGACAGTCTGTGGGTTCCGTTCCGGAACCAGATATGTCGTCTGGGACCTTTCCAGGGCTATGTCCTTGGAACGTTACAGGTTAACCAATTTTTTAGCACAGTTGTCCAATATGATTAGATGACAACATTTGGTAAATCATTTGGTTAATGGTTTCTTGGAATACATGTTGTCATCAATAAGGTAAGGGGATTTTCTGAAAATCTTATTTATTACAAGATGGCTCTGATATTATTGTTTGAAAAGATGGTACACTGTAAAGGCTATGTAAAGGTGAGTCTATTGATAATTGTTTCAAACATATTGTAAAAACAGTTGGCACGTAGGTCTCAGTTCTATGCAATGGTTGCAGGCCAGGGACACCAGCGCCTCTGCAGCAGCAGAACTGTTCACAGGACACAACCACCACGCAGACGCGCAGGGCCCATCCAGCAACAAGGAGCCATGGTCACAGAGATGGCTTAACTTTTGAAATGAAAATTTCTGTTAAAGTATCTGTGCCTAAACTTAACACATTCTGCAAGGGGGGCTTCTTTTTCTAAGGGCGGGGGTCCATTTAAAAACAAGTTGCAATTATATATATCCCTTTATTATTGGGGGTCTTAATTGGTGGGGGCATATATCATTTCAAATGAGCACATTGGTTTATCATACTTTAATAATAATGTCTTTTGTTTCTGTTTTCAGGGGGCCACATCAGGGGGGGGGTGGGGGGGGTTTTTTGTTTCAAGTCATCCTGTGCCCTCCCACAGTGGCAGAGGCCGTATCAGTTGCCATACCAGGGACACCCTCTTCCTGAGGGACAGACAGGGGGCCATTCAGCCAAAAGCAGTTTGCAGCATCGCCACCACCGTGCCTTCAGGTACGGCCAGGATAGTACGGGTGACAGTGGCCAGTTCCCAGATGCAGCCACCGGAGTGCCACTGCCACCACACACCCTTTTCCACAGAGTGAGGCCGGAGGGAGAACACCGTCTGCACCAATACCAAGCACCTCATGGACACTGGATTTGATTTGGTGCATTTGTACCTCAATGTTAGCACTCCTGTATTTAGGAACATCAGCACAGTCACCAGACACCTCGGCACAATCCCAGGATTCTTTCTAAGCGAACTAGGGGGTTGCACTCCAGAGGATAAGTAAAGACTGTTTATGCTCTAGGTCCTTTGGTGAATTACTGTTATTAATGGCGGGACATATATGTGAAAGACAGTCAGTATTTGGTAATACTGGTAATTTGCTAAAATTCCAATGAATGTAAAACAATAAAATGATTGGTGTTTTTAATAAAAATCAAGATTATTTGTATGTCTTATACATGTCTTTTTTTACATGCAAATATAGTTGGTGATAAAAGGTTCTTGAACATATGAAATAAATGGATTATACAGTTTCTTTTTGGTATTTTTACATATTGTGATTAAAAGGTACTTGAACCATGTGAAATAAATGGTAAAATTACCCGAACCCCCTCCCCCAAACCCCAACCAGACACAAAAGAATAAAAATTACTGTAAAAAGGCGTGAACTTGAACTTGAAAAAGCCCCTATGAAAAACATTTCAAAAATACAATTTTTGGATCAGGAACATAATTGTAAAAACTTTTATTTTGCCAAAATATATATGTGATTCAGATTTGAGAAAATTGCAATTTTGGTCACTTCCAATTTTTTAAAAAAAGCCCATAACAATTTATACAGTTTTAAGCATCAAGAATCACCAGCTTCCGTCTCATGGGCCCCTGTGTGCGGGTGGTTGGTTGTCAAATCAGGCAATGGCCATGCGTTCCTGCCATGGTGCGGAAACCTGTGGCCCAATTTGTAGAGTGCTTCAAGTAGAGTCGCTGTCGCTTGGCATCTCTCGTGGTCTGGTGGCCAGCAAGTCTTTCATCCATGGATCTAGGACCGCACCTTCTCTCCATGATCCTGGAATCAAGTTGGACCTCATCCTCGTGGGTTCTAGAGGGCATTCTGATATGCGGGTGCATGGGCTCTCAGCAAGTTGTGCATGCAAATGGCTGCCAGCACAATGCACTCAACTGTCTCAGGAACTGCTGGAATGAGTGAGGAGGCAGCAGAACCTGTTGGCAAGTATCCCGAAGGCCATTTTCACACATCTCCGAGGCTCGTGACAATCGGTAGTTAAAGATGCGCTGCTGTAAGTCAAGGGGCCTTGCAGAGGAATGGATTCATCATATAAGTCCCTCAGCCAAATGCATTGCAACCACTAGACGTATGGCATTCCTGTCATCACCATGGAGTGGTTCAGGTGGAGGAATCCCGATAGCATCTTGGGTGTAATGCCTCTTTTAGAGTGGATCTGTTCCAGAGCTGGGCATCTGATGAAGCACCTGGTGCACCCACTTGAACCTAGCGAAACGTGTAGTCACCATCGACCAGGGCAAACAAGGCAATGGAGTTAAGCCTTTATGTTGAAGTAGGTAGAACCACAATTGGCTGGAGCCTTGATCCTCACATCTTGCCCATCAAGCCCCCTAAACGTGGTGAAAGTTTCCATCTGGTTGAAAATGTCGACAAAGCCTTCCAACCCTCTGGTGTGTTTGGGTTTCTGGATGGCCTCCTCACCATACACCCCATAGGATGGCCTGAGGCACCATCAAGCACTAAGGAGAGACATGGTTATTGTGGCGGCACACCTTAATTCTCACAGGCAGAGGCCTCCTCTGTACAGGTTTTGTGTTTCTTGAAGTCTCGGGTGAGACGTTTGCACGATACATGGAACAAGCCGGAGTCAACCCCCCTAGTAAAGTCTTGAAAAGCCATTAACATCTTCTTCTCTTATCAATTGCCAGGAGGTTGGCGTACGCCCCGTGCTCCGGTCTGAGAGTGATCCAACGTCTGACCCACCCACTTCTCTTCTCTCTTGTTTTTCTTTGTGCGCGAGGTGCGCTGAATCAGAACTTGCTAGTTTCCACCTAATGTTGCTTGAGCCGTTGGGCCAGATTCATCATACGCAGTCGCTGTTTCTTCTCCATGAATAGTACACAGCAGCAGCAGCACAACAGCAGAGTCAAAATGAACAAGATATTGGGCATTCGCCAGCATCTTAAATGGTGCCACCTCCCATGAGAAGACCCATCCTGAAGCGACATTGAAGATACGTATCCTAGATGTCCGATAACTATGCGTAATTAACCGTAAAAGATCCGTATTATACGTAACTTCATCGGTAAGGGACCGTAAATGCATTCATATGTGTCCGCATCTCTCCTCAAAATGATCCGTAGGTGTTGACTGCGGAAGCAAATACGGATAGTTTACGGAGAGTTACGTATATTACGGATAATTACGAGTGCATTGTGCGGATTTTTTTTACGGATTTTTTTATCCGCAGGGAAATAAAAAATATTTTGAGATTTTAAAATATGCGCGGATTCAGCGGATTTTTTACGGACAAAAACCGCAGCGTCCGCAAGAAATTCCGTATATTGACCGTGTGACTGTCCATAATTATGGGTTTACTATCTAGTTGTTTGTCGTAGAGTGTAGTAATCTAAAAATACACCCGTAGATTCTTCTTCTGTAGAACTTATTTTTCTAGGTTCCGTACCTTTCCCAGCAACATTACAGTAACGACCCGTACGGACCAATGCGGCTGGCGATAAATGGGCCAGCAATGGCAAACGGTAATGGTCACAGTCTGCACAGCGGCATTCGATTTGGGCCAATATAGGCTTGCGGTTACCGTACCAGAATAGGCCCAGTAAGAGGCCATTCATTGAAATCTGCACTGTTTATGGCCGTTATGGGCCATTACCATGGCCGTTATTTGTGCCATTTGTAAATTAGTGACTCGCACGTACGGACTCGCATCATTTGTTCATATTCATTTACAACACGCAATTTGGGTGTAATTTTTTGGTAAAAGGGAGAGAGTAGTTGTTGCACCTCAGCACGTTTTGAGCTTTTATTCAAGTTCGATCTATACCCCGTATCTGACTGGAGCTACAAGGCAACTTGGGGTGGGGGGGGCCCCCCCCCCCCCAATGCATTCCGATGCCCTGCTCATATGAAAGGCCAATAGTTTACACAAAAAAATGGCCTAAGCCTAGCCTAGAGGCTACATGTACAATTACTGAGGGCATGGCAGCCGAATGTACATCATGCAAGACCTATGTAATCTGTAAGCCTAGCCCGATAAGCTTATTCAATATGCAAAGCTTTTTATACTAATTTTACTTTTAGCCCCTTTGTATCACCCTCGCATGGCTAAACATTCGCTTCACGATCGATTGAGAAAAACAGACGAAACACAAATTTCTACCATAGTTTGAGTAAAATTGTTTGAACTGATTGTAACAATCTGCTGCGGTGTGCGTAAATGTCGCACTGGTGTAGACAGCGCATAAACCCCTATAAGCCAAGCCCGTGACGCGTCGCACAAGCCGGTCATGCTGGTCATACTCTTGAAAACAATTGTTACGGCGACTAGGCTATCACATTACTACACAAGTTTCACAGGGCAGGGGGCCAATTTTCTTTGCACTATCCAAACAACGATTAAATAACTTGACATCTAGGCCTATAAAGTGTTAGTAACTTTTATCAAAGAACTTAGCTGACTCGCTGATATGCTTTTTCGTTTCGCTGAAGTTGCTGAAAAAGTTATCCAGCCGATCAGAGTCGTACACCATCGCTATGTGCAACCTTAGAAACATCTGAGGAATCCCGCTTTTTCCGTGCACCGCTTAGAAGCGGTATGCCGTAACTGGCCCGTTACAGGCCAATAAGCGCTCGGAACTCTCGCGGAGCTGCTCGCGAGAAAACGGCAGCCGTACGTAATACGAGTAACGGAATCGATACCGGCGGAGAACCGTCAAGCCGTAATCCGTTTATTGCGGAATTACCGTTTGAAGACATTACTGGGCCATTACCACCGTAATGTGTGCTGGTTCGTTAAGGCAAGGTAGAGCCCTATTAAGTTCAAGCACGGTCATCCTGGGGTAATGTTCGTTTGCCTATTTTACAATTTTGGTAGTTGGTTTTTCGTAATTAGTGGCCAAAAATGTAACAATGTCTACATGGTCTATTGTATACGCTAGAGCTGTCACCCAAAGAATTGAAATAATTTTCTGCCTCAGTAATGAGCAGGCAATAATTTGACACCGGATTTCAAACAAAATCTGAGGATTGGATTTTTTTGGACCCAGAATGACCTTTGAACCTTATCGGGCTGTAGTCGTGTACCTAAAGGGTCGGCACCTATACAACTATACTTGTTTTAATCTTAAATGAGAGAAATACAATTGGTGTACATTTAAACACATATGAGTTTGATTCAAATTTACACCCCTGTACATAATTCTTTTTTCCCCCTTATTTTACAAAGTTCCCACACATTTCCCAGAAATTTGACCCGAAATTCGGATTCAGCACCCTTTAAACTAAAGAAAAAAACATTTTCAAACCTTCTCCCCAAACTTCTAGAATGGGGATTCTGATTGATAACCCTACTATAGCGTGAGGTGTATGAATCATTGTTATAGTATCGCGCAGATCGTACCTGATGATGCAGTTGATCGAGTGGTGAAAGCTCACCTTCCCATTTGATGGCCTCAGGAAACATTAAAAAAAAATTATTTTTACTCAGTTAACCAACCTAGAGTAACAAATAGTTTAAAACATGTCCAGCTATCCTAATCAGGAGTCTGTTCACGGATGCTAGTAAACCAGCACGGGTCAGCGAACCAAATCCTGTGTCCAGAAGGAATTCGAGCTATTTACAATTGTTTGATTTCGATTTTTTGGTCTCACACTTATATAGCAGAAGAATATATGAGTTAAAACGACAAACATACAACCCGTGGAGATGAAACGAAAAAGGTCAAAGTTGCATGACACAAACAAATCCCATAGGCGTATTTGGGGGGCGCAGCGGCGGCCCCCCCCCCCCATTTTGAAGAGCCAAAGGGCGCCGGCGCCTTGTAGATGTAGAAAAATGCCTTTTGCCGCGCAGGGCGCCCTGTATATCTAGGAAACTGACCTGTTGTGTTTGTGTCGCCCTTGCCGACACAATTGTCAAAATTTTCCGGCTCGCTGCGCTCGCCGGGTATACCCAAATTTGTTCACTCAGGTTGAAATTCTTAAGCGGCGGCACTTCCCCCCCCCCCCCCGCTCTCATAATAGCCACCAAGTGAAACCACAAATAAAGCGAATATGAGTGTCGCCCCCCCCCCATTGAGAATTTCTGGATCCGCCCCTTGAATCCAACTGTACACTACCTTGCCATATACTGGCATCGATTGTGCTTAGAAACACGAGTATATCATGCGGTGACTACTTGCACTAAGAGAAGATATCAGTAGCTTCCCACAATTCATTGCTTCCATGAAATTTTTTGTACAGGTATCATGTGAAATCGTTATGAGTGAACACTTTTCAAATGTGCAAGTTTTGTGATTATACTGTCCAATTTAGCCATTTTAATCACTAACGATCCACATCAGTACCTGTACAAAACCATCCATTGAAGGCAATGCATTGTGGGAAGCTAATAAATCTTCTCTTACTTGCCTGTCCATGTGACCTTTGACCCCAATTAGTACACCTTATAAGGGTTGGGTCCGCAATTCTCTGACCAAGTCGTGGGATTATAGCAATTGATATCTGTTGTGAGGTCTTTTTTTTTTATTAATATGCATTTTTAGAGTTCCGACGAGTGCCACTTTAATCGGCCCAGGTGACCTTTGACACAAATCTGTGACACCCTATATGGGCCTTAGGTCAGTGGTTTTTCTGACCAAGTCAGTGGATTATAGCAATTGATTTTGGCGGCAGAAACACCAAAGGAGGCTAAGAGCGTACTTGACCTGTAAGGACCCCTGTGTGACCTTTGCCCCAATCTGTAAACACCTCATATGGGCCTTGGACAGCGGTTCTTCTGACCAAGTCTAGTGATTGAAGCAATTGATTTGTGGCAGAAACAGCAAAAAGTAGGGTAAGAGCGCCTGACTCGAATGACCCTGTGTGACCTTTGACCCCAATCTGTCAACTCAATTGGTGGCACTTGTCAGGGGTTATTCGAGAAGTCGGGTCAGATCACGTTTAACTGTGTAAACTAGTAGCATTTTTGAAATTTAAGAGGGTTATAGAGTGACTGCCCCTTTTTGACCCCTATATGACCATTGGATTGAAATCTGTGAACAAGCCTTAAGGCCAGGCATCTGGCAGTCACTGTGACCGAATGGCAATCGATTGGCACATGCGAACTCTGGGAGAAGTAGGGACAAGGGTGTTAGCGCGACAATGGCCGCTATTGACACTACGTACCCCTATGGTCAAACTGTTTGCACCCTATATGAAGCTTGTGTCATGGGTTCTGTGGGTCAATTCGTTCCAAATCCACCAGCATGCTGGCACTATTAGCCATTTTGAAGAAGTCAAAGAAGAAGAAAGAACTAATCGAGAGAAGGCCAGTATTTCATGCGGCTACACCGCATGATATAATTAACCAATGACTTCCACAAATATGCCCTGATGACAGATCTGTTTTTGAATATTCACGTTTACTTTGTTGGAAAATCGTGTGTGATGGTCATGACTGTTTGCAATGCGGGGGGGTTTTTCATGCATCTTTTAATATAATCATATTGCATCTTTGAGGAATTTTCCATCAGGATATCCGTCACCCACTCACATAGTCCTTCCAGTGGCGTAGCCAGAGAGGGGGGGGCAAACGGTTGCCCCCCCCCCCCCCCCCCAAACCGAGATGTTTTGGTCGTATACGTCCTGTCGTACATTTTGTCTTTAAAGCTGTAAATTTTTTTTGAGCGGCGTTGTTCATGATAGACTTCATGAAAATTGGTACTATACTAACTGCTTAATTGGTCACTACTACTACACCCCGCTATTAGTATGTTTCCGTTGTTAAAATTTTTTCCCAACCGACGAAATAAGACAGTTTTGCGGAACTCTTGCATGTGCAGGAGAACGCCGCGCACTATGGATACGAGAGATAAGAACAGTACTGCGAAACGTTTCATGTAGTATAGCGCCCCGCACTGTAGGTTAGGCCCTTGAAACTTGATTTCGCGGTTTACGGAACATTTTTTCAGCGCATAATGAGGCAACTTTTTCATTATTCATTAGTTGACAATTTTAATTTCTAATTCACAGGCAAATCAACACCTTCTGCATGTACTAACATGTATTAAAAGACCCAATCCACATTGATTGTTATTTACTGCTTTTGTACATCTCACTTTTGACTACTACATACGTTTAAAGTTCCCTTATCCATGTACTAACATCTGCGCAAAGTTTATTGTTGCATTGTGTGGGCAATATTTGATTGTGAGATTGCCTGATGAACCCTGTAGGCAGTTTTTGGCATGGCAATTGCATGCCAACGCCTGGACACCACAAAATCTTTTTTTTTTTAGTTAATTTCATCTATTTATAATTAAAACAAAGTTAATTTTATTGTTTTTGAGAGTGTATTTTTTAAAATACAGATAACATTATACAGAGAAATTTTATATTTTTACAAGCAGCTTTTATTTTTGTCATCTTGCATATTTAACTGTAACGTTGAATTTTTCCTTGCGCCAGGTGGCATCAATAGTCAATGAACAAATAGCCAATGTGTATTCGCACACATTTGCTCAACAACACCATGATACACAAGAGCCAATGCAACACGAACCATCCTAGTAACCAGTGAGACCATCCAAAGTGTCCACTTTCTTTAAAATCAATGTAGAGTTGACTTATTGAACCAAAACAACTGAATTGTTAGCCGGCATTCGCATCATCCTTGAAACAACACAGGAGCCGAAAACACTGGAAACCATACAGAACCATCTATGAACCATCCAAGTACTCCACTTTGTTAAAAAAAATCACTTTTGCCATCTCGACCCAAATACCAATTTTTAATTCCCACACAATTTGCTCACCAACCATGATACACCAAGGAGCCAAAAAAACAGACCAATCCATTCTTCTTCTTCTTGCCGTATGAGGCAGCAAGCTCAAATATGTTTGAGCGTTGGAGCCAACTCACTGTTGCTTGCTTGGGGTTTGAGAAGTATATCCCTGTTGTCCACCGGTGGACGAAAGGTTCTGGCACTCATTTAGGTCAACCAGCCAGTAACCATCTGATAACCATCCAAAGTGTCCACTTTTTTCGTTAAAAATCATTATTTTGACCATCGTGAACCAAAATAGCCAATATGTGTTCCACACAATTGCTCAACACCCATTAATTACCACAAAGGAGACTGTGAAAACACTGGGAACCACCCACAAACCATTAAAATGGGACCAATCCCAAAGTGTCCACTTTTATTTCAAAATAACTATTTTGATCATTTTGGACCATCATAGCCAATTTGGGGTTCGGACAATTGATGCTAAATAGCCATTGAAATACAAAGGAACCAAAAACCCCTGACTGGCAAGAAACCATCGGGGAATCATCCAAAGTGTCCACTTTTCTTTAAAAAAACATTATTTTGATATTTTAAACCAAACTAGCCATTGGGGTCCATCAATGGTCAACAACCTTGATACAAATGATCCAAAACACAGCGAACCATCCACTAAACCATCTGTTGAAACCATGCAAGTGTTTCACTTTTGTTAAAAAAATGTATTTGACTATTTGTTATTTTGACTACCAAAATAGCCGATTTTGAGTGTAGGAAATGCTCATCACTATTGAAACACAAAGTAGCCAAAACAACAGGGAACCATCAGAAATCACCAATAAATGCTCTCCCTCTCCTCCCAACCCCCCACCTCCCCACCTGATCTCTCCATATTTCCTAACTCTACGTTTGAAACTTTTCGGCAATTTATTATTGATGTTACCAAGAGATTTTACATGAACAACAATGGCTTTTCCTAATTGACTTGCACTACTTGAAAAGACCGCCCATGTTGAGTTCAGTCGTTCGTGGTTTACCGCCCGACACTCTGACTTTTAATAAAATGTC
>JAMKCH010020908.1:0-20966 GCA_023653785.1 Ophioderma brevispina | reverse complement strand
TCTTTATTAAATATTTAAATCATTTAAATTGGCAAAAATGACATCTCTTTCTTCCATTTGGATACCCCTACATTTCAAAGTGTGAGCTCAATGAAGATTAAAGGCTGACTGAGAGATTTAGAAATATAATTATTTTGAGTAGAAATTAAAAAGAATCATCTAGAACTAAAGATAGTTACCTAAAATGTTCAATTCCAAAGTTAGAGATGAATCGGATTTTCCGTTTTCATGCAGTAAACATTATGCACAGTATAACAGTACAATAGCATACCGTGTATAACACAAATTCCGGATCCGGAATTTTATAACAAAATTGTGATTTTCTATATGAAGGACTCGATTTGAGCTTAGTTATTTCACACAATGATTAGTTTATGACAAGCATTATATACATGCAAAAAAACACGATTTGTTTGAAAATTTAGTGCGCCCTCATTGGGAAATCTCTGAGTCAGCCTTTATATCGTGATTGAGTTGAAATTTGTCTCCATATTTGGAACACAGATCGGCTTTTGGGTCAACCAGATAGAAACACTTGGAAAGTCCCAAGAGGGCTTTTACCTAATAATTATTTTTGCCAACATTGCATCAAAGATCCCCCTTGATTCAAGTTCTCCTGGGGCAAGTGATATTATTCTAGTTCAACGCATAGTCTAATAAGTAGGTTTTAATTTGCTTTTCATCCCATCTCTCTAAGATAATCGTTTTTGCGAAATCCTTGCTACAAGGATGACATGTCATTAAAATTCACTTTGAATAGTATCATTGAGTCATAAATAAATGTGCTAGGATCACGAAATGCACCTTTAAGTATTCAAGTTCAAAATCCATATAAATAACAGGTACGATCTTCTTAGCTTAGTTCAATATAAATTAATGGAATATCTTCCAATTGATTTCTAAAGAGCTAAAAAGAGCAGAAAATACAAGAAAAAGCATATAATCTGTCGTGTCATTGCACATTTTGGCTTATTGACGGCTTAGCCGATATAAATTTTTGGTTTGAAAAGAAACGCATTTAAAAGTGAGACGGTTACCCAAAAAAAATTCTACTAAAAACTCCCACATGTAAATCGGGCAGCGCGAAAATAAATTTTGGGGTCCATTGGACCCCCCCCCCCCTTGATCACTTAAGTGTGAAACACCAAAAATGGCGGCTATTATATTTGGTGCTTTGCAGTAATTCTTTTTTCTCAATGGATTGTCTTCTATGAAGGTTTAATTAACAATGTTTTAGCGAGGGTGGTCTGAAATTGTTCATCTTTCTCAAACTGTAACACATACATGTTGCACTGTCCTAACTTATTTCTTTTTTTAAATTTGGAGATCAATATAGGTGCATGGCATTGGGCTTTGTTTTGCATTTATCGAGATTAAAACAAAAAATTCCCTGGGTATGTTACCAATTTTGATATCATTTCTAAAGAAATCGGTGCAATATTGAAGGTTTGGTGATGGCATTTGACGAATTTGGTCTTATACCTCCGTAACCATACCTTTGTAGGTAGACAAACTCTGCCCTTTTAAAAACTTGTAACAAGACGAACACTGCCGTTGCCTATTGACCAGCATCATGCATTTTTCCATTGTGACCCCTGTATTATGAATCCCCCCTGGATTCCGCCCATACGTATCATGACGCTCTGCTCGCCACGGTCACGGAATTTCTCCAAATTAATAACCTCCCACCAAACCTAATTAACTAAGAGGGCCACTGCGCCATTACCAAGAACGATCAGATTAGTAAAAATGGTTGAACATGTCATTTAGATTATTACATTTTCCCGTTTATTCTAATTCGGGACAGTCACCTCAAGCCCAACTTTGAAGACCAGCGTAAAGCCTCTCTTTGGTGTAAGAATGAGACGAAAGAGAGTCATTACACTGGCCTTGAAACAAGCCACGGACGTGACCGTCCCGAAACTCAATTAACACCCGCATCGGACCAGAATGTGACAATTACGGAAAAGGTTTATAGCCTCACGGTATTTATTAAAAAGCATACTAAATTTGATTAAACATGGGTGCTTACTCTTTAGCCGCAAAACTCTCCCCACTCTTCTGGTATTTATCTAAAACTTCCATCAATGCATCACAGCGACTATTTATGCCAGGAATCACCTTTAAAAGAAACACACCAGATTAATCGCATTGATCCAAGGTGAAAGTTTTTGATTTATTATGTACAATGTGTGAGGACTGCACTTGTACATGAAAAGGTGAATCCCAATCTTAGCTCCAGATTATTCGCTTCCCCTCCCCCATTACCACCCCAAACAGTTATGATGCTTTTGACGCCCCTGGAGCTTCCTTGAATCATCCAAGACATTGTCCTAATAAATCAAGATTATCTGGAGGACTTCCCAAACTTTTTATTTTAGATGGCCCCACAAGAAACAAAAATCAACAGGTGTAATATCAGAAGACCTTGTGGCCCAATCCACATGTTCCAATGCGGTGACATGATTGCTAAACATTTCATATGTCTTGTTTTTTCGCCTCCTCCTATGTGGAGGGTGGCCACCCTGTGCACACCAGGCATTCCGAAATTGTCCATTTTTCCGCACGCAAAAACGGCTAAAGGTCCTATTCTGGAGGCATTGATTTCCATTGATGTTGCCCTGAAAAAGAAAAGAAAGGTCAAATGATTGTTCCTGTGCCAGTAAGAGGAACCCAAACAGTCAATGGACTTCTGTCATCATTTCCTTTCCATAGGAAAGCGCGGTGGGGGGGGGGGGGTGTCCTTGGAGACTGCCCAAATATTTTTTTTGGGGGGTGGGGCGAATACCCTTGAGCCCCAATAATCTTAATACCTAACACTTTTTTACCAAACCTTGAATTTCCGAAGCTTCTCGTACCGTTCTGCGCCTGGCGGAGCAGGGCCTCCGGCCTCCATCACCTTTCAAGTGGGCCCCCAATCATGAAGAGTTTAAAGTAAAGCCGGTGTAAAAGGATATATGGACCGGCGGGAGCCATTGTCCGGGTTCCATAGACGACAACGGAATAAAGCGGGAAACTAATGTTGTGTGAAGATTCAAGTGAATCTTCACCATTGTAGACGGACTCTGAGTCCGGAGGACTATACCTCCTGCCAAACCGGCTTCATCTTCAATAATATTAAATGTCTTCCAGGAAACGTGGATGAAACACTGGCAGAAATCAAGTCAACGTTGATAGTCGTTGGGTTTCCATTGACGTCTTCTTATTCTTCTGATAAGGTACAATCGTAGGCCTATACGTGTTGACCTGTCGAAAGCAGCAGATGGAATTCTCAATCAATTTTGACTACAACTCTTCGACCTCTTGCCTGTTCTGCTTCCAGGTAGTCACTGACTGCTTGGATATTGGCAACAGACCTTCCAGTTCGGGGACGACCACAACGTTCCTTTTACAGATTTCTACTTGTTCCAGTTCTGCGATGCTTCTTAACATTTTTGTAAACGGCACCACGTGAAGGCGGGTGTAGTGCTGCACATGAATACCCTGTGCTGTGGTGTTAACTATGCTGGTACATTTTCACTTGCATTAGTAAAATCAGCTCTTGAAGGGAAGAGTGGCACGATTGCATTCACTTCATGGTCTTTGTTTGGGTAACCTACACATGTCCCGTGATTTGAACCACTACAATTTTATATAGAGTTGGTTAAACCGGTTTTTTTTCTCTCTCCCCTCTCTCTCTTGGGGCACAACAATAGCCAAGTCCACGAATCGACAATCTTCGTGCAACTGCATTGTTTACTTGTCTTAAAAAACGCCAAGAGTTCTTGATAACTGTGACATCTCAGTGATTTTGCGCTCATGAGAAGACAAAATCTTGGTTTAACACCGAATACTAGAGCATGTTTTGCCAAATGCCTCTACTTTTTTGAACTAGATGTCTCTTTTTAAGACTGCTCACTTCATTTTGATACCGCCAAGCCCTGTGGTCAAGGTCCATTCAGACGTAGTACCTAGAGAGCTCGTAATTCCACTGGTATTGTGTACGGCCAGCCGTCACGTCTGCTTGTATCGGCGCCCCCTTGTGGTTGGAGCGGTTCCGGCTGGCCCCCTGGAAAGGATGATGCGAAGGTTTATTGCCGCGCGCATGAGGCGGAGGTATGCTTTGATTAAAGTTGATAAAAGACTAACTAAAGCTATCTCGACCGTTTTTGAGTCTGATTTCCCGAGTCCGGGATAGGGCCACTACCACAACAGAAACCGAAGCACATATGGTGAGAGCAGCCGGAGTAAATACGATCCTGGTAACAAGGACTTTGAACTTTTTGATCATTCATTTCATTTCTATAAACCATTCAACTGGCCCCAGTCAATGATTCGCCCAGGTACCAACATCGCCCCACATAATACAAACTGGCCCCAGTAAATCCAGTGCATGACATTAAAGTTATGGAACGACGGAACATTTTTTTTAAAAATGTGAAATACCATATTTATAGTACACTGCTGCATTCGCTGTTGTGATTCATCACACATAAGTTATGCCGAAGTAGAATATCAAATGTGAACAAAAAACAACATGGCATCAAATTTCAGACATGCACCTGGGTTTACAGGGCATCACATCAGGATGACTGGTTATTAGTTTTAACTACACTAGCAGTGGAGTGCTAAATCAGCAAATCGCAAAAAATCATCAAAATCAGATTTTTGCATATATTCACAAGTACCGGTATCCTAACATACCCTGCAAATGTAAGACCAGAAGCATCTAATAAGGACAAATGCGGATATTTTAGTCATTATGTCCCGAAGGACACTTACTTGACAAACACGTAATGAATGGAGAATCGTATCTTGCACACCTGCCGTTTTCTTTCTTCCTTTTCTGTCCTTCTACGGCTTGAAAAGGTACCGTATGAGAATTCTAACAGACTTATCCTTCACTTGAAGCTATTCCTGCAAGTGCAAATATTTTTTCAAGCCTGATAGTGCTTTAAGTGGTTACGAGCTGCATTCGCTAACTGGGATGAAAACCAAAAATAACATGGCTGCTACACGACACAACGAGTGACCAGGACACAACGGTTTGTGGTACACCAAACAAATTGATCAGCACAGCACCGGGTGGCACAAACAGGTGATGTGACAAACAACAGTATCAGACACAACAGGTGGTGGTGATACAAAACATGTGAATCAGAACACAAACATGTGTGCACAAAACGGTGGTTTGCAAATACAAATGATCAGGACACAACCTGGTGGACACAAACCGGTTATGTTGAACACAAACAGGTGTTCGCACAAAACAGGTGGTGACCCAAACAGGTGAATCAACAGAAACTGTGGGCAGGACCCCAAATGGATAGGCCACACAGAACTGTGGTACAACAAAGTTTGCGGGTGTGAAATAGCTTTTATTTATTTTCTTTTCCAAAAGGTGCTTCACATGTTCACAGCCACCATGAGTGGTCAAATCAAAATCAGTGGGTTTTGTCCTTTTATTCTGTTTGGGATACAAGTCTCATTTATTTTCAGGCCCCAAGTTTTTGTTACTTTTTTAACTGTGTAAATTGCCAAATTTTTATCTCAGTAAATTGCTTTGATAATTCTAATCAAGCCATTTCACACCGGCTCATATTTTGACATTCTTTTGCTTGGAGTCCATGTATGGAACTATTTATAGTTTGTTACATGTCTTTCATGCACATTTTAGGTGCATAAATCTGGTCCTAATCACAAGACTGTGTAATCTGTATGCTGTACCAATAGTAGGGGTTATTAATTTTATAGGTGATTTCAGAAGTTTCCAATTTTTTGTATGAAACTACCTTTGTTTCATATAAGATCATGATGAGCCCAATTGCAGCATGGTACCAGATAGGATGTTCGACAATTACATGTAATTTTAATTTTTTGCCAGCTACAGCCAAATGCTCATGTACAGGTTTACATAGATTTAATGAAGCTTTTAATAATTGAAATCTTGTACAAGCAAATTCAATACAAAACCAAACTTACAGAACCAAGGCATGCATGCATCATACACACATACGATTACACACCAGACACATACTCCCATAGCCTCCACTCACACCCCACACACCCTTGCCACACCTATACACACACACACACACTGGCCACACTATGTGACACGTTGACACATGGACACACACAAGAAGAGGAAACAAATTCATGTAAATTGTAACTTTTGTGAAGGCTGGTTTGAATATTGTTGCACAAGGATTGATTCATCATATTTTGTAAACTTAATATGTAATTATTCACTTTGCATAAGCAACCCTTGCAGTCAGATGTTGGTACGAGCCTTATGGGTACCTCTCTGTTTTTGTTTTTTCTTTCCCCAGTCTTTTTCCTCTCCTCACCTTTTCTTCTCCCCATTTCTATCTCTATTCCTTCCTTTCTTCACCCTACCTCTTCTATCTCTGCTTCGTCATTCGGACTGTGTTTCATAACTCAGCAAGACATGTAGAAAAGTCTGTCCTTCTTGTCCAATTCCCGTATCGCGTATTCCCGTCAATTGGGTTGTTTAGTTTGATATATTGTTTTTTGTTTTTTGTGTGTTTTCGTCTGTTCTTTGTTATGTGATCTGTTACCTATGTAATTTGTATACTATCATACGCCCTGAATTGTTATATTTTTTGTATATTAAGTATTTTGACTTGGAATGTATTACAAAAGGGCCCAGCCATAACCATAAGCCCTATCCGCGGTTGTCCTACTAGTCACTCACGCATAAAAATCAATATCCCTCACCAGTTCATCTTATTACAGTCTAAAATTGATTCTTTATGTATTATTATATAAATATATTGTATTAACATTGCTGTCCCACGTCGAATATGTTATGCTGAATAAACTGAAACTGAAACGGAAACTGAAAATAAATGCCAAGTTTATTCCAGTTATTCTGAGATGCTACAGAAGCATCTGTTTTTACATAAATTTGATGGTTTGATTCCGGTACAACTAGAAAAATTAAGAGGTACTACTTCTGTGTTTCTTCAGAAGCACACCTTTTACATTTTAGATTGGTAAACAGAAGCTATTGAGATTCTGTTCTGGTTAATTGCCACTTACATTTTTTGCTGGTCTGTTGCTGAAGGACAGCATTGAAACTCAGAATATTACCCTGTATGATGACACAGAAGTGACCCACAGTGACTTTCCATTGTATGATGTTACTATTTGATAACCACAGTGAATTTTCCTATGTGCAAATGTCATAGGTGTTTGTATGTGAAGGACTTAATTAAATTGTCACTTACACAATAACAATTGCTGTTTGGTATACAGTGTATATGTACAGTATAGTTAAAAATCGGGTTCTGGCTGCCTTTTAACGACGAATACCGTTAAGCTGCCCCTGAGCTATCCTCCAACGTTATAGCAAATTCATGATGTGGTGCATGTGATTTTTTGAGGTTCAGGACTTTGGTCAATTTTGATCTGTTTTTTTTCCTTAATTTGAGACTTCACAAAATCGTGTGCTTTTAAATATCCGATTTAGGGTTTGGGCGCGTGTGCTATTCGGTCTAAAAAATCAGTTTTATTTTCTCTGACTTTTTTAATTTAATTGATGTTTGTGCAAATGACCGACATGGTGCCTGGGATTATCTACCCCAAGGGAGTTTGTGTGTTTCATTGTACAAACGCGCTCTTCAGTTTGGGATTGTGTAGTTACCACACACACTCTCGTTGAGGCTTGGTTCACATGATACTACATCTGCACTCTCAGTGTTATCAGTTGAGTAAGTCACATGCAATGTGAATGATTGGATAATAATGAACATTTTGGTAATTGCAGTTTTCGCTATTATACACTTCTGAGGATTTAATTACCTTTAAAGGTAGGTATTATTGTTCATGTAAGACATGTCATTAGTTTTTGTAGGTTTTATTAGCGTAAGAATCTTTCCTTTTGGACTTTTCGCTCGGTGGATCTCGCTCTGGCCGGCAGGGGGGGGGGGGGGTTCTGTGACGGTCAGCCGTCACCTCTGGCTTGATTGCGCCCCCCTGGTGTTTGGGAAGCGGTTCCGGCTGGCGAGAAGGAATATGGAAAGGTTATGGGCATTCCAGCCACTAGAGGCTGATGTAGTGCGTGATAAAGATTGATTAAAAGACTTACTAAAGCGAGTCTCTACCTTTTGAGTCCTATTCCCCGAGTACGGGATAGGGAACTAACACAAACACCGCGACAGTATATTCACCACCGCTTTTCGTCTAAAGGAGAAACCTAAAGACATACTGTTCATTTTGGACCCCCACTGAATGTTGGACTCATGTAACCTCCTTCCGCTTTTCCACCGTTCACCATCCACCAGTAGTATGCTATCATAAAGGTAGGAATTTGATTTGTTCCTGAAGTTGGGAGAGAAAAAAAAATTTATTTCCTTTACCATATTTAATGTTTATGGGCAATTAACACAAGGGGGCAGGTAACCACCCCCTTCAGGAGGGTGTTTTTACAAAAATGGCTCAGTGATATATGGTTGAATTACTGACAATTTTGAAGCTTTACTTAACCCCGAGCTTTTAATCTACAGACTGTCCCAATAAACTTATCAATTCAAAACTAAATATTATAAAAAAATAATAAACTGGGAATTTTTGACAGGATTTTTGGATTTTATATGTTAGATACTATCCTAAGCTAAAATCCTCGCTTTTATTTCATCCAATTTGAGGGACTCTAAGCGGGATATTGTCAGTTGAACACAAGGATAAAATACCGACTTGGCCATTTTCACCTGAAGGTTCAAGAACTAAAGGTATCAGGTTTTAACATCATGTGATTCCTATTGTAGATTAACCTTTTCATCAACAAAAGAATATTGTACAGCTCAAGAGTGAATGTATTATCATGCAAGTACTAATCAATATATTATTTTTCAGTGAAACACCAGACTCATAATTAATGTTGTGGGTGAAATGAGGGACTCACTCTCGGTGGGACAATAATCCAGGAAATTCCGTTCGTAGGACTTTGGGGAATTTTGACTGCTGAAAACTACTGTGTAATAGACTACAAGCTATTGAGGGCCAATGTGTATACACGCCTCTAATGTTGACGGTACAATTTACCTCCCTATTCCCCACTGCTTCCAAGAAGCAAGGAGGACTATGACGAAGAAGAAGTGTTCACAAAGAACAGCAATACAAGAAAGGATGGTTTTGTTCAAAGGTCTCAGTTTACTTTGCACCCAGGGTGTTTCTTATGGTTCTACCTTCTCCTGAAACCCTGGCTTTAAAGCTTATACCAAAACAAGACGGTTTGGAATTGATTTCCCAATGCTACGTGACTCTTTACATAGCATTTGCGACATTTATAAAGTTATAAATTATGTTTTAGTCACAAGAAGCATCACTTTTTCATACTTTTTTATTTTAATTTTCATAAAGAATGTCTTGAAGGGGAATTTTTTAAAAAAACACTTAAGTGCCTAGGGTGTTTTCACTCACGTTGGTGCCTAAGGGGGTTCCTGGAACCCCCTCCCCTAGTAAACCACTTCCCGAGGGAATTTTTCAAATGAAACTAAAAACCACCTGTGAGGGGGCATAAGACATGGCCAAATGTGCAATATAAATGACGTCCGGGGTTTATCGGTCCTGGACATTAGGGCAATCATTGATTTCGTAAATGCGTCCAAACTCGTTCCAAAAGTAACCTGATGTTTCGCGACTTTGTTGCCATCATGACAACTTACAAATCATTTTGTTTATATCTGCTCTAGACGGACCATTTTACTATATTTAACACAAACATTACCATTTTTGGCGCATTCTTGATTTTTTGTGGGGGCAGTCGAATTTGCCATAGTTTGGTCGTGTATAGCAATGGCGCGCAATCCCTCGATGATGGAATCGGTTCTTTTCAGCACATAAAGGATTCAATTATTGTTTTTGTTCTGATTATGTAATGTAATTTTGTTTTATGCAGATGACTACATAAGCAGAAAAATAATTTCTGGTCAACAGGGTTTGCTCTTTTTATTTTTAAAATCACCTTCCCGTTGGTGGCCCTAGGGGGGGGGGGGGTTCCTAGGGACCCAAGCTAATTATCTCATAACGTGCGAGAAATTTTAAGTTTTTTTAACTGGAAAGCGCATCGATAAGCTACACAATTACAAAACATTAGAGTTTTCGAAATATTTTTCCACGAGTGAGACAGTCGCCGAAAAACAAGATCTTGGGTACTATGGACCCCCCCTTTAGGCACTTAATTGTTTTCAATGGCAACTTTGGTGATATCAGGATAGCCAAACTGGCCCAAACAGGTTTTTCAACTGTCTTCAGATAATTATTCATAACTCCTGAACGCAGACCCCCAAATTACCCCGACTAAAAATTCATAAGCGGAACACTCTAAAAAGAATCAGTAAAATGCCAGTTTTGAATGACCTTGGAATTTTTTGGCCAAAAAAATTAATCTTTGATTGTATAAGTTTTTTTTGGGTCACAGGTCTGTACAATAAAACAGGACATTTTGCCTTTTAATGTACTACCTACTCCACTCAATCTTTTTTTGGTTGTTTTTTGAATGAAATTTTACAGAAACCATAAACCCTCGACAATATGCATGCGGGGACAACGATAACAGACTATTATTCTTTACTTCCTGCTATGAAAGCTGGGGAAATCCTTGATAAGAATATGCCTAGCAATATCCAGACAGATGTCATAAACAGTGGTTGTGAACCTACGTACAGCTGATTAAAACACACAAATAAAACAAAAACTTCGGATTAAACAGTTCCTAAAGAACAAATAGGAATCACAGACCACCTAAAACAAATAGGTGGTAGCAGCCGACGCAGTGCCGAGACAGTGCGTTGGCTTTCCGGTGGGAAAAAAAAAATATTGGCCACTTTGCCTAAATGAGGACTCACAAATTTGATAAGTCTCGTCGCTTACTGAAATTTAAATTAATCATAAATGTTTGGGACTAGTAACAAACCATTTGGGTGTACAGAATTTTGTCTGTGGCATTTTGTATAATTTCCTGTAGGGTTTTTGAGGACACTGTGCAATTCTTAATCCAGAAGCAATCAACCAGGTTGTGGTGTTCTTGAAAACACGCGAATCTTCGATGCTTACACTATCATAGTAGCTACAAAAAACAAATCAGCACTTCATCATAATGACCTTTTCATTTTTGTTGAAGAGGTATATCGGTGCTAATCTCCCCAATCCATGTCCATATCTAAGGGAGTTAAATGTAATGGGTGTGATTCCAATAAAGATATTGGTAGTGAGGAAACACAAACCTCTTACGCCAATGGATATTTACACCCTTCTTTACTATAATTTAACACAGGCAAGCCAAGTTGCCAAGTTTGTAGTAACTATAAAGATGCTGGTTTAAAGCCTGCAATACAAAATGCGATCATTTTAAATCATGCGGATTGAATGTCATTTCACATATTGTGCTTCGCACTCTTATGTGAAGAACTTTCTATCATTTCTAATTAGACCGTTAAAAAAGGATCTGTGTTATTTATAAGTGTACAAACAGTTATACCTACCACCCAAAATCGTTGACCAGTACTACTTTTTTGAAACCACTTTTTTCCATGGCAGGAAGAAGCCCCTGAAATTTGGAACAGAAAAAGCAGAAATAAACATTAATAAAGAACTCACAATCTCCTTTATTCCGATTTACGCTGTCTTATCCTGCTTGATTTTATCAAGCAGAGGCTAAGTAATTTGGTTTTTAAACAAGTAAAAAATAAGATTGAAATCATGAAAGAGGAAATACCATTCTATTATAGTCCTTAACGTTGACATTTTTTTTTTTTTCTAGTCCTACACCAACCCGCCACCGATAGTAAACGTTTCACGTGTTTTTAACACTTAAGTGACCAAATGGTTTTCAAGCCGTTAGTGCCCGTGGGTGTCCTGGACGCCCCCAGTAAAACCACTTTTCTGAGGAATTTATTTTGAAGAAATTTTATACCACATATGAATGGTCATATGACAACACTACATCATATAAAAATTAATTTTATTATTTGTGCTGTAAAATTATGTTCTTACAAAACAACGCCAAAAATGGCAAAATATGGAAAATTCCAATAAGCCTTGCGCTCACATCAAACTCTTTGAAAACGTATTTTTGTCTGATATCACTACTCAGAAGACCTAAATACATTATATACACAAAACTTTCAGCTGTATGCAATGTTAGATTTTTTACTGTGTTCATTTTCCCACAAGATTGCTACAGTAACTGTATAAGCCACGTCCCCGATGAATATATTTTCATTTTCGGCACATCAAAGGGTTTAATACTGTTTTAAGGTTACTAACAATTGTTTACTATATGGTTTTTTGTGGCATATTGTATCAGCAAGAAACCTTCCTATTGTTCGTTGATTCTAAAAATATTTAAAGAAAAAAAATAGGGGTCACAACTAGGAAGTGTTACCTTTAAATGAACTTTTTCCCTGGCAATGGTGGTCCTGACACATGTAACAGAAACTTGAACGTTAACATTGCTATAACTTGCCACAGAGATGACTACAATACACTTACAAACCATCGTGTCATGCAGTTGAAGAATGAGGCCATTGCTAGAATACCCGGCTAGAGTATCAGTTGAGAGCAAATTGAGAAAGGACACCGAATCTGTGCCGGATAAGGAAGAATGAGGGCCCTCCATATCATAATAGGTTATATTTCAACTATCAAATTTTTGATTGGTGTTTGAACAACTACTTTATCATGTACGCAAGGGTTTTTTAAATCCCCCAAATACCTTGTATCAGAGAAATGAGAAATCTGAAGAAACTTCAATGGCCATTCTCTCTGGAAAAATCAAAGCTTATAGCATGCCCCATGTCAATGACCATTGATTACTTATATGAGAATAGGAAGATGTTGCATAGCTGCCCTTTGTCACGGAGCTTGTAAATGACGCCTAGCCTATAGAATAAACCTTTTTTTCCTTCATAAGCTACAAAGAGGCTACATGAGGCAGCCCGTTATAACAATACCCAAATACCTTAAGCGTTTGCTGCTAGATTTTGGATTATATAACCGTCTTCACACCAATCAACGCCGGAATACAACACAATGGCTCTTGACCCGCGCTAATTATATCATGAGCAAGTTACTACACTATAGCTAATAAATGACACAATTTCCTGCGCAGTTCAATAGCTTTCATTCACCATTGTATTGAGCAATATATCCCCTGTATTTTATATGATTTTATGATACCCAGGACGTGCATGGTCAGCTGTTGTTAACATGTGCTCATCCAAGGCTACTGAACAGAGCCCTTGGTAGTTTAGCATGCCTTACCATATAGTGATATGGTATGGTTTGTATGTAAAAAGTTCGTTGTTGTTTTTGGCAATTCCATTTAGTGTTCCGGCCCCCCAGAAAACAAAAATGCAAAAATGAGGTCTTTCCACCCCAAGAACCAGAACGCCACTCACATATATGTTGCTAAAAATTATAGCGCACTTCCTTGCAACGCGGCATTGTGGTTCTTGGGGTAGAAAGGCTTCAAATATTGAATTTTTAATTATCCACTGAAGCCTGTATTATAAATTTACATAAAACCGACTTTTGGGGAATTTATGTAAAGTGGGATTTTTTGAAAACCAGCAAAAGGTAAACTTTGAGCATGTCGCTTTATTATGCAAAACGTTTCAAGTTCATCCGTTCTCATGAAAACTATAGAGGGCGTCATTCATTCCTTATCAGGCGATGTCCTTTCATCTTTTGTTGAAAATGTGCCAGTGCCGTTTTAAATAAAGTCGTTTTTCGGTAAGAATTCTATTTTACAACTGAAATCGAATATGCATCAACTCACACGCATGAATGTTGGGTAATGTCCTAAGATTGGCAGCGGTATCGGTCCTGGAATACCCAGCCTCCACAAGTATGAAAATGAATACAGCTGATGACTACAAGAAAGAAGGTGAAAAGTGACATGTTTTATAGGCTACTGTGTTGGAATTTCTGTCTGTTTATACAAAATTACGATTTTCTTTTTGAGTAGAGAGAATTTGCAGGTAAGATTAGGCACACACAATACTTTAGGCCAACGGTTCCATCTCAATTTATTTGAGGTAAATCGAGGGGACGAGGCTGTGGATCATAAAATGCCCCTTTACACAATTTGTCTTATTAGTGTCAAATCATTAGATTATAGTATCAAGTATCAAACATATTTTGACTCAACTGCATAGACATATCCATATGACTATTTTGCCTGTATTATATTTAACCGTTCAAGTTTATTATTTGGACGACAAATTCTCCCTTTCTAGAAGGATGAGATAATGCACATAGCTGAAAAGATTGTACGGGGTAATAGCATTCAAAATTAGAAAAGCTAAGACGACATCGAAATAAACCGGTCCGTACTTTGCAGGCCACACACCCCGATTTGATTAAAGTTTTTTTTTTACACCAGACTAGTTCGGTGATAGGAAACTTGTTGCCGATGCAAAACTACTCCAATTTTGAGCAGAAATCTAGCATAGGGGATTGAGAAAATAAATAATTACGTATGGCTTTAACGGTCCATCCTGGATTTTAAACTAAGGTGTTATCATAATGTTGTACTTTGTTTCAATGTAGTTTACTTACACGATTAACAGTGCAGCGGCCGGGAGGTAAATCAGCAAGCCATGTGTTGATATGGAACTATCAGTCACCGCCTCCATTTCAGCTTCAATGATTTATTATGCTCACCTTTAATTTAAAAATGACATCCTGTAGTTAAGAATAAATATTGTACAGTACAAATGAAACCTTTATACGCAAAAAAACCGATATATCCATTTCCCCAGCAGATAGTGACAAGGGCAGAAAGTGCGAAAAAAAATCATGACACTTGCTGGCAATATCATTATGTACTATTGTTGTCCCCCCCCCCCCCCCCAAAAGTGGAAGATTCGGATGATTTCTTTGATTTTATTGGTGGCATAAAAATGTGAAATTCACATTGAGGTTCAGCTTCTTAGACATTAGGGAGGCTGGTGGTAATTATGGCCCCGGGTTATTATGTCCTTTCATAAAAGATTTGAGTAGGCAAGATTTGACTTCCATGAGTATGATGTAGTAAACGTGTTTACTTTGTGGCCAAAGATTTTATTTCGTCAGTTTAGATATTTGCACATCAAAAAAAAAAATCACACGCACAACTTACAAAAAAATGTAAACAAAAAGTGAAAAACTAAAAAAAAAAAAAAAAAAAAAAAAAAAGATATACCAAACAATTGTGAATTAAAGTTTCAAATTTTAAAAAAAAAAAAAAGAAAATTGCAGAAAAAATAAATCACACACAGGTTTTTAGAACATATCAAATATACACAAGATAAACAGCACCCATTTTTAGAAAGATATGCAGTATACTTTATTGCCACAAAACTAAGAGGAATTAAAAAATTCAAACCTCCATTTTCTAAATGACTTGAAAAATTTCCCCCTTAGCAGCAGAGTATCGGTTTCCCTTATCTAAACAAGTTGCAATCCAGTTGTGGTTTGTGAGAATGTACAATTTACATGAATATCATGATTGTCTATGGTCTTTGTCAACTAATGTTAATTTGATTATTTCAACTACAAATTAACAATGAATCTATTTTACCAATGTGCTAACTGATTATTACAAAGCCAAATACCACTTCCACTGTTGAAGAGCAAGAAACAAGATTCTTCATAGCTTTAGGAATTGCTAAGAGTTTAGTCCCCTTTGGCATAATTTGTATCTATACCTGGACTACAGTAGTATGTGAACAACCCATCATTCATTTCCATTCGGGATGATTTGAATTGGGGAAGATTTTGTGTGAACATTATCACGTAGTTCCACACTAAATTAAAACAGTTAATTGATAATGCGTGTGAAACGCTCACCTCATACTTTCATAATGCTATCCAGATTTAACGTATATCATTAACGTAATATCTTGCTTCTTATGGATAAATTCCCATGGAATGGAGGGGAAAAAGAGGTGATTGTTTGTTGTGTTTGCTGTTGGTTGTCTTTGTGCTTACAAAAAATTTGTTCATATCGGCTCATTTTTCAGCCGGATTTCTTCATTTTTTCAACACTTGGAAGGTATATTAGATTTGCTTTATTAAAAACAACAACCAATCTATATTTCGAGTGGCTTTATCAAGGTCAAAGTCCATCTTTAATCGCACAATTATTTTTGATTCACGTAAGTAATAAATGGTAGGTAGCATTATTTTTTTATTAGAATCAGGCGCAATCACCTAAATGAAAAAAGGGGTCCGCTCCGTGATTTTTGAAAATATAAGAAAACAGGAAAAAATAAGTGACTACAATACCAAGATTTACAAGAAGGGCGAATGAATGAACCTGTTTATGCGTCTTTCAAAAGGAAGAAGAATAAAACAGCGAATAGCCATATAATGAATGATAACTGGTTATAGTTCTCCGAGTGCATATTGTGTATTTTATTGTGCTAATTTTCCCACAATTTCAAACAGATTTTGTATATAACTATATGTAAAATGTACCATTCAATTGATCTAAATTGGTTATTAGGATTTGTTGTAGGAACCATAGTAAAAACTGTCGACTTTGCCTTAACTGAAGGAGTTAGTCAACAAATTTGTGAAATTGGTTATTTTTATGAGGCCATATTATCCAAGACATGGGGGTAGTTCGGCCCAAAAAGATCATTTAAGATGCTTTGGGCAAGAACAAGCTAGAAACAATTCTAGCGTCATTGTATTGGATATTGAATCATTTGATAATATTTGCCCAATGATGTCTGTTTATCGAAAAATTATAGGTAAAAGGCCTATTGTCTCCATAAACTCATAAATAAAATTTGATTTTTCTGCTTTATACCTTAAAGAATTATATGGTGAAAAAGGCCAAAGGGGGCGATAACCAGTCTCCTCTTAAGGAAAACTTGAATTTTTATTAAGTCCGGTTGACCCAGGGATAACGTGTCGTTAGCTATTGAATGTATACGTGCGTTCCTAGCCATATTCGTACTTCTATCGCGCTGTTAGAGCATAGGGGGAAATCCAAACAGCTCAAAACACGTGAATAAACCCATATTACAACATTTTTCACTTGTTTAAAGCCTTAAGTGCTACAATACTGCCGCGTGATGAAGCGCCCTCTTTTGACAGATGAGCCGACGCTCACGATCGGGATTAGCAGGCAAGAACGGACATTTATGTGTACAGCGAAAAATCTAAAGTATGGTTTATTTTAGAATATGGTTATGAGAATATGGTGAACAATTCGTCTGCTTATCTGTGCCAGTGTACATAAACAATTCCCCCGTGTATAGAAACTCAGTATGTCTGCATGCATAATTCCCGCTCACTCTTAACAATTGCGTGTTTCATTTGGCTTCACAATTGTATATGCCGTAATATCACA
Source organism: Ophioderma brevispina (assembly GCA_023653785.1). Classification (NCBI taxonomy): domain Eukaryota; kingdom Metazoa; phylum Echinodermata; class Ophiuroidea; order Amphilepidida; family Ophiodermatidae; genus Ophioderma; species Ophioderma brevispina. The sequence goes on along the minus strand of JAMKCH010020908.1, from coordinate 3,616 downwards.
GGGCTGTATCCAGATTTCATTTAGGAATTATTAAGTTTGTATACAAATTATATTGTTACATTTATGCAAATTATTTAGCGGACCTCACGTTTACCATTTACCAGTTATCCGCCATATTATAGCCTATCATTCAAACACGATTCTTTTATTCTGCGTTAAACTCAATTATTGGCCTGTTAATTATAACACTACGACCGTATATAATTACTGACGATCTTGACACGTATAAGTATAGAGTACGCACGCTGGCAGAGTATGATATGATATCACGAAAGGCGCCCCCAGCAAGTAGTTTTTCCAAATCGATGATCAAAAAAATGGTAAAATTCAGAATGATGTAGGCTTGCGTGTTGGACTTGACCTCGGACCGGAAGTTTGCGAAATAGGCGATAAAATAGCGGTGTTGACAGGTACGTAGCGTATGTGCGTTGTTCTGTTTGTTTTGATTAGCATATTTCGCCACGTTGTTTCTCAGGCCGGGGAGGGCACTCATTATATGTGTTGGCGCTTTAAAACCAAGGGGCTTTTGATGATAGAAGCTGACAGGGAAAAACGTGCAAGGGATTTCTAGCTATTTTTTTAGGTGAACTGAACCAAAAATTTCCAATCAATAGAGGTCATGTTGTGTTTGGGCGACAACATATTTTGAACAGGGTTTTGGGTGACCAATTTTTTTTGCCAACGTGTTCAAAAAGTAAAGATCTTTGAGTGTTTTTTTTTATATATCCTTAAAAGAAATAAGGGGTCTTGGCGTGATGTGATAAAATGTTCAAAAATAAAGGGTTACAATGATGCTGAAACAGTGAAAATGGATGGTCTTAAAAGCCTTATAATTATTAGGCCTACCACACGCCTTTAAAATGGAGTGCCCCCGAACTGCCCGGAAATTACTAGTACTGAGGATTTACTGATTTGGTAAACAGATTTACGCTTATCTCGTTTTGTTCATTTACGTTAATCTATTTTTGGCACGGTCTGAAGAATACGCAATTGCAATAGACTTGCAATGCCCATTTATAGATGAAGCTATCATCAGGATACGACAAAAGCTATAAAAATCCTTTAAAAAGGAAAGGGGCGCCCCCAGGAGTGATTCTTGTTTGGGTTGTTCTATTGTAGTTGCGGAAATACGTATGTTTATTGAGGCGCTGTTGGCAGCAGAAGAGACGAAGAAGAAAACAGCTGATGGTGTGGATTTTGAAGAAAGAGTTGCCTTTTGTTGTTGTCAATGATAGGTTTAACATGACCGTTGACTTGATTGGACCCTTGACCGCAGAAACACAAAGAGGGTGGTTCTGTGTAAACCCATAGATGGATTTTGGTTTTAATTGATAGATATTTTCCAATGAGGTCAAATGTCATTTATCAGCTTATTTTACAACGTGACTTCACAAGACATTTGACACTGGTATGAGGCTTTTGACCTATTAAACACCAAATTATTCACCAAATTTGAAGGGTATTTAGAAGAGAACAGACAGGTTGAAGCACTTCAATAAAATGTTGCCATATCAAGTAATAATTTGCATAATTTGGCCTTAATTTGCATAATTTTGGTGATATTTTACTGTTTTTCTGCGGACTATGGTGAATTTATAACCACAAAATCGTATATATTTATAAAAAGCATGCCTAATTTAATTTCACCAGATTGGTGTATTTTGAAATTATGATCCAAGTGGCCCTTAATATAAAATAAAATGTTGCCAGACCCACAAGGACTTTAGTAATAATTTGCCTAATTAGAGCCTAATTTATATAAAACTGGCTTTGGATTTTGTGGTATCGGGTCACTTAAATTTTTAAAACACTTGGTCTTTGTGGGACCAAAAGTTTAAAGGCCCTAATTATGTTCTTAACCCAAGTCAGTTGATAGTTAATACTAAACACACTTAGAAGATACAATAAGTGTGATAAGCAGTAAATGAAGTGCAGGCATTTTGCATAATTGGCATATATTTATAAATTTATGGACCTTTTGTTCAAATGCGTCATTTAAATTCAGTGTTTTGTCTACTATGCAAGGTATTAAAAAAAGGCTTTTTGTGTCAAGATAAAAGGTCTTTTAGTACTCCCTCAAATTGAGAAGTGGAAGATTGCCCCATTAATTTTGTATTTTTGTTTAATACAACTAGCATTATTAAAATGTAATATATGTGGTGTGGGTTCCAGATCGTGTTGTTTTACTTGTGGACAGAAAACAAGTTTACAGTGGTACATATATATTGATTAATAATTGCCTAATCAAGTTTATGGAAGAAACGAAATAGATTGAAAACATAAACAAGGTTATCCCGTTGCTGCTAGCCTCTGGGTTGGCAGGGTGCCTCTTATAACACCCTGTCTCCATGTGGCTGGCGTTGATGTTCTACAGGGTGAGTCACAAAAAAAACACTTGACCCTGATTGTGTCCGCCATTTTGAATAATATATATCTAACAATGTGGTATCTGCGCGGAAAGCTTATTTCATATCTTTAATTTTCTGCAAAGATCATTCCAATCGTTAAAGTATAGGCCGAGCTACACCCCCGTCTTTCGAAAATCAAGAATCTGCAGTGAAAAATTAGCCCGATTTTCTTTTGGACACGGATTTCCTTCGATTGTACGCCGTTTCATTTCAATGTGATCCGTGGACAGAGCCAGAAACCCGACTACTTGATCAAAACGACTGTAGCTCGGGCTATACTAACGACTGTGAATGATCTTTGACAGGAGTAAATTATTTAAAGTTAATGTGAAACCAGCATTTCAGATGATACAATATGTAGATATATATTTACTTAAAAATTCAAAATGGCGGAGCACAATCAGGGTCAAAGTTTTTTTTGACTCACGTATGTGAGCTTATGGTCCATCAGTCGCTCCGGGTGGCGGACATCTTGTTTGTTTCATCTCAGCTTCGTCACTTGGTATGTGACGGCCATCTGTGGAGGTCATATTTTAGTGGTGCTCTCTATATACCTTAATCTTAAAAAACGCTTTAAATCGCACGTCTTCATAGATATAGATTTTAATTTGATGGCCGTACGCCAATAGCTATGAGAAGCCAACGCGTGACAATGTACTAAATGGAGAGCATGGACCATTTCGATTTTAGGAAGATTTGACTCTGTTATTTTGAATCAAACTTTGGACGGACTGCTATTTCTTAAGTTTCTACAGTAACGTTGGCGTGTTTAGTATCGTGATTTAAGTTGCGACCGTGGGGAACTTTTACTAGAACTTCAAACATGTGGACGGACTTGTGCGTACACTGTTTTTGGTTCATGTCGTGTGCTCAACGCTGAACAATTCGATCCAGGTATTCGCTATTTCTTAAGTCCTACACTTACCGTTGCGCCGTGGGCTGGTGATGTATCGTTGATGTTGGATTGCAACGTGGAACTTTTAAAATTCCACGTGGTCATTGAAAGTTAATACAGTAAGATGCGATATTTACTGGGTGCTGAAGGGATTTTGTGGCTGGGTGGCATCTCCTTAATACATGTACATGCAAACGTGGTGGTGCTATAAGCTCTAGTGAAGATTGTAGCGGTTTTCTGCGAATTTTACCTGCTTGGAAACTATAAGACTAGCTTGGCCTTAAATTGTATTTAATCAATTTGTTGGATTTAA
>JAMKCH010020907.1:0-21341 GCA_023653785.1 Ophioderma brevispina | reverse complement strand
ATATACCTCAATAAAACATGAATTTTGACACAGATGAGGCAAAGCCTGTTAAGGGAGCCATTTGACGGATACCAATATACCTCAACAAACATGGGGGGGATTTTTGACACAGATGAGCAAAAGTCCTAGTAAGAGAGCCATTGAGCCAAGAATATACCTCATAAACAAAAACATGCATTTTTACACAGATGAGCAAGCCTGTAAAGAGGCCATTGAGCTGAGAACAATATAGCCTCACAAACATGATTTTTTGACACAGATGAGAAACAGCCTATTAAGAGAGCCATTGAGCCAAGAATATACCTCAATAAAAACATGGATTTTTGACACAGATGAAGCAAAGCCTGTTAAGAGAGCCATTGAGCTAGACCATATACCTCAATATACTTCTCGTGTTAGATTACTCTATTGTTTTTCATTTCAGCGTGCATTATTTTTCCACTAGATTGCACAGGTCATCAGATCATGCCGGAGGTTATCAGATAACACAACGCGGGGTCACACCACAATTCACAACTTCTAGTAGCCAACTAGAATACCGTCAATCACTTGCATAATCGACTTACTGCTCCATATCAGTACTGTGTCTGCATCGTATATATAACCCTCTCAAATACCCTCTACGACTAGTATCTACTATCTATGGTGTCAGTCCTGACTTAGATTATGTGTTTGAAAAAATATTGGTTTCTCGTAAAGTATTAGTTTAATTCACATGCGCAGGCCATCCAAATAATGTGATTTTGTACTGTTTCTTTCTTTCCGCGAAATGCGTACAATCTTAAATTAACGAGAACAAGCTTTTTGTACTCTCAAAGGACGATACGTTTGACTTTAAAAATATTGATATTAATATAAAATTCCTTTATTATAATTTGTTCAAGTTCGAAAGCCGTTCAGAACAGGGGAAAGTTTAGCTGCTAACGTTAGTGGCGTCAGAGCGAGATGTTGTTGGGGCGCACCAGTACCGCACAACTCTGCTTAAAGGGACGGCGTTTTACCTCGCACACAACGATGTCAACCTTGACGCGTGCGTAAATCGGGTCAATGTTATGGACACACTGGTCACGGAGGTAGAGAAAATGGACTATATCATGTTGCTGTATATAGTAGGGGGTGCCCCATAAGAATTAAGTTTACTTCAAGAAACCAAAATTCACATCGTTTTTCATCAGAAACCATCATGTTTTGTACATGCATGTCTGCGTTTGTCTTTTTAAACATCTAATACAGTGTCATGAATTGGTAGAAAAAACACTTCCTATGCAGTTATTATGGCACTCGTCACTGATTGGTTTGTTTTGAAAAAAGTAAGGGCATTGCGAAAAGTGTATCTTTCTTTTAATTTCATTGATTGCGTTCATCCCTAATGGGTTTGTTTTGGGAAATTGCCAGGAGGGTGCAGAAAGAATTAGCCGCTCTAAGTGCGTCTTAGAGAGTCTTATCTTTTCAAACACACTAATCAACAAATGAAGTGGCGTCAAGGTCTTTTTTGACACATTTATAGAGTATGCTCTTGGATATGTTGAGTGTAGAACTGTTTTTTATTAATTTTATTTTAAAAACTAACTCAAAATTTTGATAAATTAACTTTAAATTATGAATGTTAAATGTAATAGATTTGATACTATTGTTTCTCAATAATGACGGCTAAGGCCACACGCCTCAGTGCATTCGACAGAATAATCACACTTGACCGTATGGGTCAGTTCAGGCAGCCCTCGACCCTTCGGGTCTGGGCTGCCTGCACTGACCCATACGGTCCGGTGCGATTATCCTTCGAATGCACTAGGCTAGGTCCTTCTCCCTTCTCATAAACACAATGAATTTTGATTAACACAGTCGAGGCAAACCTATTCAGAGAGCCGATTGATTCGATAAGAATATCAACCTCAAAAACATGAATTATGACTTCAGATTAGGCACAGCCTATTAGAGAGCCATTACGGCTGAACGCAATATACATCAACAACAGATGATTTTGACACAGATGAGGTAAGGCCGGTGAAGAGAGCCATTGAACTGAAACCAATATACCGCATAAACATGAATTATGACACAGATGAGGCAAAGCCTATTAAAGAGCATTTAAACGAGACCAAATTGCAATGACGCCGAGGGAATGGGGGAAGCTTAAGGTGTATAAAATGTGATCTGGACTGACTTAAAATATAACGCATCAATCATAAAATGATTTATGAAGGTACTGACTGGTCAATGAGCAAAGATAGTTAATACAAGTCTGATGACGAACTTTTTAAAGAGTGCGGGAGAGACTAAAGTTTTAATGGAAGAGTGACCATTGAGTTGAAGGGTATAACTAATTGAATTGATGACTCTTATGAATGGGGAACCTTAATGTAATCTAATAAGGAAAGGATATTTAAAGATGTATAAGGGCATGATTAAATAACACTTTTTCTTAGAAAAAAAGTTTAAGCGTTTCGACATAACTATTTTGATTAGAACTGCACTTGGCGTCCTGCGTATAGGATGATGACGAAACATCGACTGCATCGAGACAGCAGGAATAAAGAAAATGAGCATAATCGTGCACATACAGACTTCACTTGCCGAATAAGGATCAATTCGTCCTTTAGCCTTCATTCATATTCTTGGAGAATTTATAGACTTAAAAAGACACCAGGAACAGATATTTTTGCCATAATCTCAATTAACTGCGCAAGAAAAAAAAACAAAAAAAAAACAAAAAGAAAAAAACGACTTGCGCTACAAGTCGCTGTTTTTTTAAAGTGTGGAATTGCAGTTATGAAATAGAGAATATTGAATAGCATAAAGTGGGTGTTCCAATTTATACACATGGTGAGTGACGTCTCCAAGCCACGAGTGTTCATAAATTACAAGACTGCATTCCTAAGCAATTGCAAACATAACAATACCTTTCCTTAAGTTTCCATAGTGGTCAGGCTAACATAATAAAATAAAGTTGTCACTGTGCCTAGAGGTGACACTGTTAACCATTACTGCAGAAATTCTTGTTTGAAATTGGAAGGACTAGGAAAATTCAGGTAAATAGAGTGTACAAAGTTGGAAATTACTTCTAGCCAATCGGAACTTGCACCTTTACATACTTTCATATGCTGCATTGTACTTTCTATGCCTAACTTTAAGAAGTAAACCAAATATTCCATATCAACATACCAAAGTTGTTGTTGAAAGGATTTTCTAATAATGAAGTTCAAGGAGAGGAACTGAAACGTTCAAATAGGCATGAAAATGAGGAAGGGACAATTGAAAATGAGGATTTAATGGTGAAATGCTATCTAAGACGAGTTGCTGCTCAGGTAGTTCGTATCTCGGCGTTGCTACGGACGCTGTGGTCCACATTCTGTCACTGTACGTGACAGCTTCGACTTAGGTGCACGACTGCCATAGTTTACAATAGACTTCTCAATATTTTCCTGCTTCTATCAAAAGCAGTTAGATTAACCTCAAGAGAATACTCTTCTTAAGTTAGCCTAATAATTCCCGGTGGTTTTCATGAATTACAAAGAGAACGGAGAGACTCGTAGAGGGGATTCCCGTACGTGCTCGGTACGTGTTTAACGTGTGTAATGATTCTAAAGCAATGGGAGGGTACTCAGATGTTTAGAAAAACCGGAGGGAAGGCCCGTTATTGATGTTATTTCCCTGGTAGGTGTCCTAAATATATGTATGTTTTTTGGGATGACCTGGTTATTTTAGATGGTGTGTTGCACAAGCTATCTAGCAGTGATCACTGGAATAGAAAACCGCTAATAGTGTTACCTGAGAGTTGCGCATAGCGCCATGCGGCAACTTCATAACTCCAGAGTGTCCGGGTCACTTAGGCCAGAAAAAGACCCTCAGAAATCAGAGAACCTCTATTATTGGTCAGGTTATTACAGAGAGTTTGTAGCTTGGGTACGGAATTGCCCCAGAGTGTGTCAAAAGCAAAAACCTACTAGAAAAACACACGCTCCGATGTGTACTCAAATGTTTACACGCCAGGAGAGGAAATCTCTCTTGGATATTTTGGGTCGTTGGACCAGTGAAAAGAGGAGTACAAAAGTTATATTGTTGGAATAGGGGATCATTTCACTAAATGGGTGAACTCGGTTCCACTGCCAAACAGGAAACGAAACTATTGTCAATGCATTGTTAGAGCATGTGGATTAGGCGTTTTTGGAGTTTCCCTGTGAAAATTCATACGGACAGGGTAGGTTAACTTTGAATCCAAACTGTTTCATGAAGTTGTGTAATCTTTTTGGAGATTTTCAAAATAATCATCGTACATTCAGGATATTTAGGCCACAGGCTAATGGGCTGAGTGAAAGCTTCAATCGTGACACTAGAAAAAACATGTCTTGCCGCCAATTACTGTTGAACCAGATCAGAAAAAGATTGGGCATGCAACCGCCCTTTAGGGTCCCATGATGGGCATTATATATACACTGGCACAAAAAAGATCTCGGTATGTTTTTCGATTTGTAGTGACTGTGCCAAAAAGTCAGACCATTTGAAACCAGTGTTGAAAATAGAAAAATAAAAAAGGCCCACGGGCCATTTGGGCCCTTGCTCTAAATTCTTCTTTAGGGGCCCCGCCCTTTTTCATGGGCCCAAACAAGAAACCTCAATTGTAATGTTCTGCATTTAACAAAGGAAGGGATGTTGTTGTCGATGGGAGGGATTGGGTTGTCACTTGTCTAATTTAATATATTAAATATTACTTGGTAGCAAGTTTAGAACACAATTAGATAATAAATTAAACTTAAACCTTGCAAAACATGGAACGACGCATCGTTTGTTTTAAAATATAAAAAATTGTTGTAACTTTTCACATCCCAAAGGTGGGTTGCAGCGTATCTATTCCCTCGCTTTTCACCACGAAAAATTCCAACTAAAGCCAATGGGAATTACATAAGCCAATTGTTCAGGCGACGGGATTCCAGGCGGGGGCGGCGCCTCCCGGTTAATTTTTCTGCAAATTCTTGCATAAATTTAAAGCCCATTTTGAGCTATTGTTGGACAAGTTACAGACGTTCAGCTCCCCGGTAACTTTTGACATTTTTCAAATCATGGATCCGCCATTGTTGTTTAGATAGGCATTTGCTGCTCCAACCTTTCACCGTCCAGCACCACCGGCCCAATCTAATAATTTACTTTTTGGAATGGGATGAATTGACATGATCGAAGTTAAACCCTGGGCTAGCTTTGCCAGAATTGAGGTAATTTACACCCCATTTTTCATCACACCATTTCAAAAAAAATCTGCAATGGAAAACGATTGTGTATAATTACATGTATTAAAGTTTGCCAATTGATGTGCAGAAATTCGGCAACCTTCGGATTCGGGGAAAGGCCATTTAAGAATCTATCTATCTTCAATCAATCGATGAAAACACGATCTACTTTCATTTCACCACATTGACACAAAATTTTTAATAAGTTCTGGGAATATTGATTAGATTGGTTTTTACTAATTTGACGCTTTAAAAACTTCTGGGGGCCAAAAGTAACATGTTCAAGTCGGGGTTGGTCCGTTTTGGCATGATGTTGGCCTGTTTTCATCACTACACACATTAAGTCCCTCTTGTGAAGGTTGTGTACACGCCTATATGGTGACCTGTTAGAATGGACTGCACTACGAAGAGGTGCCCTTACCTAGGCTATTTAAGTCTCTTACACTAAAATGAAGTTTGCATATTCTGTACGTAATAATGGTTATTAGATTAAATGCCGATATCCGTGTGTCGATTGTACCACAAAGATAACCAACTTGCATTAGCATAGCTTCAGGTGCGCAGTGTCATTAAAATCTTCGATTTTGGCAAAAATCGCTTCGCTTTTGCCTCTTTTTGCTGGACGGATTAAACATGTTATTGGTTTTGCACCATAGCTTAGTTTGATCATTCAGATTAGGTCCATTAATGATAATTTTTGAAAAAGTAACCAATATATCTTCAAGGGCCCAAACGGGCCCTGACTTAGTTAGTTGCAGTTTTCCAGAGGGCCCGCATTGATTTTTGACAGGGGCTGGCATGGGCACGAGGGCCGCCTTATTTTCAACACTGATTTTGAAAGTTTCCGAAATATATACAGTTTGTTGCCTGGGTCTTGCTCTTCATTTAACACCTACAATTGTAAAAAAAAGCGTGAAAAGTTGGCTGAGCTAGAGTTGGGCCCGAAGACGCACCCCCCAAATCAAAAGTTGCATTTTTTTTTATTTTTTCATTGGGCACTGTTGCTGGTCAACGCACAAAAACAGACTGGTGTATTGATTTTACACAAAAGAGGGTTTTCCGAACGAATGAGCGAGGGATAAGCCTACTTCAAGATGGGATTGTGGCCGCGGTGTTCGTGTCCCAGTGTACCCACTGCTAATGCCTCATTGAAAAAAATCCACAAAAACTGCAAACTTTGGTTTTGGGCTTTTGCGTCTTTCGGGCGTTCTTATCTCAGCATGTCATGCAAAGCCTTTTTACAAGTTTAGGTTGTTTGTAAATAAAAAGAGCAGACCTAGTTAACCCAAAAGGTATCTATTTCAAAAAAACCTTAAAATGGTTGACTTTGGCACATAAATCGGAAAAACATGTCTGAGATAACGTTTGTGACAGGGGTAGAGCGCCATTCACGCAAGTACAGGTTTCACGCCGATAATGAACTCATGCCTTGGATGGAACATCCAGATGACGATGACATTCTCTATGGTTCAGTCCAGGATGAGAAGGAAAAGAAGACCCATAAATGAGTTTGGGAGAATTCAGAAAGAAGAGACAGTTGTTGCTTAAGGTAGAGGGGGGCAGGAAGGGCACCGTGTTCGGCCACCCACAAATTTTAATTCTGTCGGTTGAGATTTATAGGGTCAGCGAGTCGGGTCCAGTGACAGATAATTTTGCAACATTTTGCTAATTATCTAAAATAGAAATTAAAACTAACGTTTCTCTTGGAACGATGAAACTCAAAAACTTATTTGCCAACTTTATCAATCGCATACCGAATATTCAGAATGGTTTGTGTATATGTAAGTGCCATGTCTGTAGAGAGACATGTGAAGAAGAAGAGAAGAAAACCTCGATGATTAGCAATGCACCGAGCATAGACCGGGATCGTTTTCGATTGTCGCCGTGCGTATGAGTATTCCTGCTTTAAACGTCCCGATCCATTCATGGCTGCTTGAAAAACTTTAATATCACAAGAGGGGACGTGAGTAACTTTAATATCTTATTTCTTCGTTGATATCAAAACTTTTAAAACCAAAACCCTATCAGTAATAAGCATGTAATAGTATTCTGACTCTATCTGCACCAGTACACCATGGCATTGGAATGTTATGCAATACACCGCAGGGGACGATCAGCATACCATTGCATGCATCATGCACGTGGAAAAATCACCTCCTTAAACGTAGGTTGTCGGGCCCACCCAAAGCAATTGATTAATTTTACCTGATACATTGATAACATAAAAAGCCCCTCATTTTCAAGGTAGTTGATACTGGCACTGTAAAATTAAAGGTATGCAATAAGGCATATATGTATTTGGAAATTACAACCCATGCAAAGGTTGTGTAAGGCGGAACCGATAATGATTAAACCAACGGAAGCTTGCAGTTTACGTTTCTTGGGTAATTTGGTTCAGTGGCGATAGTCAGTAAATTATCCATTAGCCGTTCTAGTAATCCTATTTGAAAACAGAATGAAAACAAAAAATTCATTGCACCGATCACTGAAAAAAAAAATGGACAACCACACACATACACATTTGAGAAAAAACACAATTACACACTGAGAAACAAACATAGAGTTCCACAATGATTTACTCGTTCTGGATTTTTGAACTGGTTTTTTTTCCTTATGTTTTCTTTTCGATAGCGTTGTCGGATTCATTCATGAACATTCCAATCAAAAAAGGCATCGTCAAAAATTAATCTGTGGGGTTTGTAAGTTTGCAGTTGTGACCAGCGACTTACAAGGACTAGCCCAATAATGAAAACCTAAGGCACATGTGTGAAAAGCAACCAGTTCATCAAATTTTCAACCGTGGGGGTTGCTCTTGATCACCGTTGCTGCGATGGCATCCACGAAAATCAAAAAAACTGTTTCTACATCAGCGAGGGGAATGTTGATTTAATTACGGTTGCAACATCAGGCTGAAATACGCTGATGTCTATCAACGTAGTGTTTGTAAATCTTCACTCTGGAGAAAGCCTGCAGGACCTCTATGCAACTAGAGAGGCAAGCGACGTCCTCTCTCCATTTAACTGGATGACCACAGGGAGAGTAGTAGCAACATCCCAAAGCGGAGGGTCAGAGAGAGTGGTAATTTCTCCACGATCAGAATTCAGTATCGCGGCACTGACAAGAAGCATTGACAAGACAAGTACTGATGGAATGGAAACGTCATTCGATGATAGAATGAGTTTACATCTGAAAACCGAGCATTCAAATGACCCAAACCTCTACCCAAAAGCAAAACAGTTAACAAAAAATAGAATCAGCCACCAAAAAATAAAATTTCCACCCAGTTGAAACGGGCAGCTAGTCTACCCCAATTGAACGGTTTCCACGACCCTTGTTAAAAAAATTGTATAAGTTCAGATTGAACGAATTCACACCCGACCTTTCAACGGTCTTGTGTTTCACTAGGACATGTCAACCAAGCGAAAAGGATTGTTTGAAACTTTCAGAAGAAGAAATTAAATAGTGCAAGCGAGCATTCCTGATTGATTGGTTTACATGCTGCAAACATGCACAAATGGCCAAAAGGTCCACAAGAAGCAAGCTGGTTAGAGTAGTCTCCAGAGGATTGATTTGCCATGTTCGGTTTTTCCAGCAGAGTTCAGTAAGAAGAGGGGGGAAAACGGACGAAGCTTGGGACAAGACTCGGTTTGTGGCGTGACTGCGAAGAAAAGGCCGGAAAAACAATAATCGTAAAACATGAGCAGACCACGACACACCGATACAGGACATGGCGGGGAAAAATCTTTTGCTTCACGTTATTTTTAAGGGGAAAAAACAAGCGTCCACACGCTGAGAGCGGGAAAAAAATGAAAACCAAAGTTGCTACCAATCGCGAAGGTTTTTGAAAAAAGCCTTCTCGACATGGTGCTGTTTTAGGGGAAGCAGAGTCTTACCTTGGTTGAGGCCACAGAGAGTCAGAAAGGGAAAGTAAAAATCGCGGAAACTTTTTAAGGAACTGGTGTTCATTGTTGGCTAAAGTATGTTGATTTCCCGTTATTGCAGAAACCATATCAACGAAATAAAAACAATGAACTTATCTTTCCCACAGACCAAAATGAGTTCATCGAAAACGCTCTAGCTGCCATGTTTCAAGAAAAAAAATTAATCAAAGACAAAAGCAAGGAAGGCAGGGTTGCTATATTTTCTAATGGTTATGAAACACCGACGTTTCCCACATAGAACAAGTCTCATTTAATTGAGTATGCCATTGAGGAGGAACGTAACGTTGAGGTTTTATTCCAGTTTACTAACATCACCAAAAAACCAGAGCAGAGGAAAAGCATTGTACAATGCCTTGTCAGACTATCGAAGAAACCTTTAGGGACCTGTTCTCTTGAACTACTGAGAGGACACGGGATTATGACGGAAGCCGCGGGAACATGAGTGGTCAGTACTACGGGGTTCAACGCGGGTGTTGTAGGAAAAAACCCAAAGCCCTTTACATGCACTGTAATTGCCACTGCTTTTTAAATCTAGTCCCGACTTGTTATGACGAGTGCAAAATACACTGAAGAAATTTGCAATTTCTTGGAATTATTGAAGGAAGGCTGTACAGTGTATTGAAGTAGTTCCCAAAAACGTCACCACGACTTACCAAACACATCAGGAAAAGAAGAGCCATGGAATTAAAGACCTAGACACTCAAACAACACTCTCTGATTTACCAGAGGGGCCGTGCCGAATGACGAGTGTTTGCATTACCAGAAAAAGCAAACCCTGCAGCATTATTGACACCCTGGAATCCATAGCTGAGTCTACGCAGACAGGACTGCAAAATACAGCAAAACCGCACAAGGGTCTTTTGACCAATGTAAGCAGAAATTCGACTTTGTAGTTTCATGCTGTGTCCTTCGAGATTCTCTTACCCAAACCATCAAGGGAACGGGCATCGGATGCTCTTCAAGAAGAAGGAATAAGGTCCTAGATTTTTAGACATTTCGACTTATAGATGAAGCTGATCAAGCCATCAGAAAAAAAGCATCGATCTGATGGAATTACTTGTCAGACAAAAATGCTGGCAGGAGCGAAACATCTAGCCGTTCAATCTGAATGGAAAGGCAAATCCAACAGAAGAAACGTAAAGGAGGCGTAAGTAAACGTTTCTTCCAGGTGGAGGATGCACTGATGAGCCCCGGATCAGAAAAAACACCAAAGTCAAAGCAAACGTAGTTTGCTATTCCAGCATCGATACGTGTCAACTCAGTTAAAAGAGCGCTTGCACCATAATCGTGGAAAAGTCTTACTGGCGTTTTGAGGATTAACCACCCCTCATCTCTTAACTCAATTCAGATTGGAATTCGATAAGCTACAGGCCCTCATGGAACATAGGAAAAGAAAATGCTCGGTGTTTAAGCCGGACATTGATGGAACTTTTCAACTTCCCAAAGAATTTGAAATTGGAAGAGACCATGTGGTCAAACAATGAGGAGGAACTTTCCCAAATGGAGCAGTAGGGCCAGGAGAAAGATCTGTTCAAGTATTTGGCACACAACCGCCAGTTGTGCCAAACATTACCAAAATATTACAAGTTGTATCAATTGTGTCTTTACCATCCCCGCACCACAGTTCTGCAGAGAGAATCGTTTTACAAAACAAAAGATCATAAAAATCGTACGCATATTACAATGGCCTGTAAATGACTCAGGTCTGTTTCCATTACTTTCCATTGAAAGGGACAAATTGTTGATGAAAAAATTAGACTTGCGAAGGGGAAAACAATAGACATTTTTGCCAACCTAACAGAGGGTACAGGGAGACTTCTTTGTAAAAAGAAAATAATGGCCTAATGCCACACTGTAAAAAGTGGGTGAGCCTAATTTCCTATTGCTTGATTAAATTGAGATCTGTATGGGCTTTGAAGTAAAAAAATCGAAGTGTTTGTGTATTTAAGTAAAAAACATGTAAAACCGTGGGCCAGATGTTTCAAACTACCTTGTTTCGATTGGTGTTAATATTAAAGTTGGACTAGATGGCCCAAATGCCATTAACCCTCGTCTACCTGAGCCATTTTGTAACCCAAAACTTGCCGAAGGGGGGGGGGTTGGTACCACCCCCCTGTGATTTCGTTACGGAACCACCCGAGTCCTGTAAATTTTGTACCCAAAAGAATAGCTTAAGAGTTTCTTTCTTTCCATTGGTAACACAATAAGTACCAAAACATCCCCAATTATGACGTCACCATGGACGTCATAGGTTGAGAAAAGTTGAAAAATACGAATATAGGGTGGGGAAATTGAATTTCGCAATTTAGCAACTCAAAACACTTATTATAAGCTCTAAAATGGTGCATGATATAAACTAGTCATTTCCCATCAAGTAGAGTCAAAAAACAGCATGAAAATCCAATTTTCCTAAACTTTTGGCGAAAATGAATTTTTTCACTGTGGGGTCTATGAAATGTGCCATTTGCTGAAAGTGAGTACTTATGACGTCATGGTGAAGTTATTTGCAGGCATGTTGGTATTCATTGGTATCAATGGAAAGAGGAGGGAGGACCATAGCGATCTATTGTTACCAAAATCAATGTCTGTGATGTTCCTGGGTGTGTAGGGATGTTGGTACTTCTCTTCCGAAGGGGGGGTGTTTACCACCCCATCCTCACTGTGTTGGGATCACCCTGTACTTACTTTACCCCGGTGGATGTTTCTTTGGATGACAATGAGCGGAAAATGTAATGACAATACATTGAATCAGTGGCACCAAAAACGGGGGTTTTAGCCAAGCCGGGAAAAAAAACCTGAAGGGGGGTGGACCACCCCCCCTTCGTAGACGAGGGTTAACATTTAAAATACTTCTAGCCATCCATCATGTTAGTTACTACAAAGAAAGGATTTGAGGAGACGGAGATCATCAAACTCAAATACAAGGTTTACCGGGCTTAATTTGTTAAACAATTTTCCGGCGGTTTCAGGAGCCCAAAATGTGCCCCCCCCCCCAATATGCAAAATTCTGGCTACGCCACTGGAAAGAGATTATGCAACCAAGGTTACATGAGAAGATGCTCCTTAATAAATTTCCTTGCCAAGTCCAGAACTGAAAGCACTACTATGAAAAGGTTCTCGTCCAGTGATACCCGATTTTGCCCGTGATAAAGTCATGGTAGTTATCGCCACGTAGTTTAGAAGTTGTTGGACGTGAGGTCCCAAATTACAAAAATTTCTGGAAGGGCCCTTGATAGTGATCAAACGCATGAACAATCTGATGTATAAGATAGAGAATACATAAGAGCTCCAAAAAAGCTATATAAGCCCACGTGACAATTAAAACCCTTACTTGGAACCGGAACATCTGAAGGAGACCTTGATAATACTAGGGACACTCCACAGAAAATTGACTAGCAATGTCTCGGGTGCCCTACTCTCCAAACTGTTTCCTGAACAAACCATTTCAGGAGCTTCTTTGCACTCGTAGGGCGTAAAATTCAAGCGACCTTCAATGGTTTGGAATCCCTAATTAAAAGTCATTCACTTCCTAAGTATTTGTCCTTTACATTTCAATTTTATAAACGAACCTGTATGGAAGGCATAGTTTTCTGACAATTTGGGAAAAATGCCATGTTTTTTTTATTAGGTTGATTATCATAAAGAGGACGCATGACATTCATTTAGGTACTGTTGGTGGATTCCACTATTGTGGAAGCCAGGAAAGCTAAACATTTCGTATAAATATGCATTTTATATTTTTGAAAGGAATCAAGGTTTTGAGAAAGTGCAGGGCCTAAACCTGTAATTCTGAGTCTAATTCAGAGCCATGTTATGTCATGAACTTATGGTTAAAGTTGATCAGCACAAAGTAATTTTTTATATTTGTGTGGTAATAAGCACATAGAATAATCATTACCGAAATGTATTAATTCAATTCCAAAATGGTCGTTAAGGTGGGACTCTCTTGAAATCTTCATTTGTAGAGAGAGAGAAGAAACCTCATTCCTACCCTTTCACTTCCTCATCTTGTTTGTACCACCAGAATGGTCTCGCATGCATAGGACATGCCCTTTCCCACTTCGGGAGTGCCTCATGAGGGGTGCAATTACTCAACCATGAAGCGCCGAAACCTAAACCGGCACCTTAGACAAGTCAGCACCGGTTAGCGACTACTGTGCCAATGTAGCGAGGGACCTATACATCACGCAGGAGACCAACGGACCATGAACGAGCTATGCTGGTTTAAACACCATTCTGGCTGGAAAATTCTGACGACCACCACCCCTCTTGTGGACCGTACCCGAGAAATCCCCCCCCTCCTTTGCCCCCCGCCTTCCCAGGAGGACAGGACACACCATCCACACCACCCTCTCATACCGCCAGAGAAACCGATAGTGCCCCTCCCCTCCTCTCCTTGCGGACATTCCCACTCCTGATGAGTTTTCCAGAGATAGCAAACCTGCAGAGGAGAACCGTTACCCAGCCAATTCCCTCAGCCCCCGCCCTGTATTTCTCAGTCAATAAAACATACCTGCAAGCGGAGTCGTCGGACAAACCATGGCCGAGTTAAGGCAGGCTGCCTGTTCCCTACCACAGGAGCAAGTGCATCAAGAGAGCCAAATGGACCAAGGAGTTGGGGTGATGTACATAAAAGAAGTGGCTAATTTTGCAGACGGCAATTTATATATGAAGTGACGGTGGAGCGGGAACGAATGGAGAGTCTTTGGAGAAAGGAAGGGAAATGGATTTGATTTTATTTTTATATACAAATGTGTTACAAGTGTCTCTTGGTATGGTGAGAAGCCTGTTAATTTGGTTAGGATGGGGGGAACAGGACGTCCCCTCCACCTCTTCGAAGTGCGTCCTCTCTGTTTTGGCTTTCACAGAGCGATTTGTACATACTGTATATAGTTGAATTAAAAATTAAGGAAATTGTAAGTTTTAGGAGACCTTTTTCTAAATTTGCAGTTGGTCTGTACCAGAGACACTTACATGAGTTTTTTTTTAGTATTTAACCCATTTTTTCCTTTTTAAGGACTATTCTTGTTAAATTTATATAAATAAATAGTTAAATAAAAAGGCAAAATTTTTTATTTAACCATTAAAAATACATTCGAATAAATAGGCAAAAGAATAAAAATAAATTAATGTGTTATTATTTTGGATTAATTAACAGTTAATGTAAGGAGTATGTATAGGCTTCTTTCAGATTTGATTTTAAAATTAGATTATAAAGGTAGGCTTGAAACACTAAACAAACAAAATAAAATTAAAATTGTAAAAAGAAAAATTTTTTTTATAGTGTGTGCTGGTTAAGGGTAAACTTTCAAAAATTTTGAACGGGATTAGTTTTGAGAATAGTTTTGACCAAATGTGGACCTTCCCTAGATATAGCCAAGTTGAAGTATAAATATTGGTGTAAAAACTGTTAAATTAATATTTTTGTATAAAAAAAAAATAATATTTTAAGTTTTACACCAATTTGCTTTAGAATCATTGCACACATGTTACCTGTCTTTGAGAAGCAATCGAGCTGCAAGTAGTTTGGTATCTCGCGGTTGGCATACCGGACGCTTGGTCAAACATCATGTCACTGTACCGCGACAAGCTTAGACTTAGGTGCACGATCTTGCCATAGTTTACAATAGAATTCTCAATATTTTCTGCTTCTATCAAATAAGCAGTTAGATGAACCCTCAGAGAATAGCTCTTCCTAAGTTAGATAATAATTCCAGGTGGTTGCAGAAAATTACAAAGAGAACGGATAGACTCGTACTTGGAATTCCCGTACGTTCTCGTACGACTTGTTTACGTGTGTAATGATTCTAAAGCAATGGGAGGGTACTCAGATGGTTAGAAAACACGGAGGGAAGGCCAGTTTTATGATGTTATGTCCCCTTGTAGTGTCCTAAATATATGATGTTTGGGGATTACCGTGTTATTTTTAGATGGTGTGTCAAAGCTATCTAGGCAGTGATACTGGAACGAAAACCGCTAATATGTTACCTTAGAGGTTGCGCATAGGCGCCATGCGTCAACTTCATAACAACCAGAGTGTCCAGTCACTTAGGCAGGAAAAAGACCCTCAAGAATCAGAGAACGCTATTATATGGTCAGTTATTACAGGAGGTTGTAGCTGGGGTGCGGAATTGCCCAGAGTGTGTGCAAAAAGCCAACCTACTAGAAAAACGCACGCTCCGATGTGTACTCAAATGTTTACACGCGCATGGAGAAATCTCTCTGGATATTTTGGGCCCATTGCTGGCCAGTGAAAGAGGCAACAAGTATATATATTGTTCATAGGGATCATTTCCAACTAAATGGTAACCTCGGTTCCACTTCCAACCAGGAACCGACAACTATTGGCCCCCGCTCCCCCCCAAAATGGGCTTGATAGGCATGTGAATAGCGTTTTTGAGATTTCCCGTGAAATCATACGGACAGGGGTAGTAACTTTGAATCCAACTGTTCATGAATTGTGTATCTTTTGAGATTTCAATCTCGTACAAGGATATATGCCACACTGCTAATGGTCTTATTGAAGCTTTCAATCGGACACTAGAGAACATGTTGCGCAATTACTGTGACAGAATCAGAAAGGATTGGGACATGCACCTCCCTTACGTCATGATGGCATATACACCTGGCAACAAAAAGTTATCTTTGCATGTTTTTCGATTTAGTACTGTGCCAAAGTTAGGCCATTTTGAAAGTTTTCGACAATATACATTTTGTTCCCTAGTCTTGCTCATTTCATTTAACACCTCACTTTTAAAAAAGCGTGCAAAGATGGCTGAGATTAGAGTGCCCGAAAGACGCAACCCCCCACACCAAAGTTGCATTTTTTTTGGATTGTTCAAATGTCCCTGTGTGGTACAACGCAATCATACGTGTGTATTGATTTACACACAGAGGTTTTTCCGACGAATGAGCGAGAAGCCTACTTGCAATATTGATTGTGGTCGCGCGTTTTCGTCCCAGTTACACTGCCCTGGCCCATTAAAAATCCCAAACTGCGCAACGTTTGGTTTTGGGTGTTTTGCGTCTTTCGGGCGTTCTATCTCCCCATTTCTGCAAGCCTTTTTACAAGTGAGGTGTTTAAATAAAAGACATGAACCTATTAACAATGTAGATTTCAAAAACTTTCAATTGGTTGGACTTTGGCACAGTACTAAATCGAAAAACATGCCGAGAACTTGTTTGTGCCAGGTGTAGATCTTCCATTCACGCAAGTACAGTTTCACGCCTAATGACTCAGGCTTGGATGGAACCATCCAGATGCCGAGGACATTCTTCTATGTTCATCAGGATGAGAAACAGAAAGAACATAATGATTTTGTGGAGATCAGAAAGAGACGTGCGTACTATCGGGTGTCAGGGGGCCGTGGCCCCCCAAAATTTTAATTCTTCGGTGAAGATAAGGTTTCAGCGAAGTCGTGTCATGAAGAAATTTGACACCTTTTGCTAATTATCTAAAATAGAATTAAAACTAATGTTTTCTCTTTTAAATGAACCTCAAAACCTTTTAGTTGCCACTTTCATCATCGCAACGCTATTCAGCAATTGTGTATAGTACTCATTGTCTGTAGAGAGCGTGAAGAAAAAGACCACCTCAAATGATTAGCTGCAACCTAGCATAGACCGGATCGTTTTCTATTGTCGTCCGACACTCATCTAGTATCTCGTTGGCTCTAGCCTGCCTTTAACGTCACGATCATCTCATGCTGCGTGAAAACTTACATCACATAGGACGTGAGTCATAATATCTTTATTTTCCTTCGTTGATATCAAAGTTTTAAAACCAAACCCTATCTTCCCATTGTAGGTTATCTGACTCTATCTGCACAAGACACCATGGCCATGAATGTTATGCAATAGCACCGAAGGGTAACGTTCAATCCATGCATCATCATGCACGTGGAATAATCACTCTAAACGAAGGTTGTTTCGCAAGATTGCTCCATTCTACCATGATACATTGATAACATAACATCCCTCATTTTCAAGGTATTTGATATCTTGCGTAAATTAAAGTAGGCAAAATGATATATTATTTGAATTACAACTCATGCAAGGTGTTTGAAGGCGACCTATAATGATAAACAGCAACGGAAGCTTTCAGTTTACGTTTTCTTTGGTATTTGGTCATGGCGATAGTAATGTAAATTACTCCATAGACGTCTAGTAATCTATTTGAAAAAGAATGAAACAAAAATCATAGCACCGATAATGAAAAATGGAAACACACACATACACACTTGAGAAACAACAAAGTTCACAATGATTTACTCGTTCTGGATTTTTGAACTGGTTTTTTCCTTTGTTTTCTTTTCGATAGGTTGTCGGATTCATCATGAAATCCAATCAAAAAAGGCATCGTCAAAAATTAATCTGTGGGGTTTGTAAGATGCAGTTTGACAGTGACTACAGACTAGCCCATAATAGAAAACATAAGGACATGGTGAAAAGCAACAAGTTCATCAAATTTTCAACCGTGGGTGCTCTTGAATCACCGTTTGCTGCGATGGCCAAGAAATCAAAAACTGTTTCTACATCAGCTGAGGATGTTGATAATACGGTTGCAACATCAGCTGAATCCGCTGAGTCTACAACGTGTAAATCTTCACTTCTGGATGTAAGCATGCAGGACCTCTCTGATACAGGCACTGCAACTACAGAGCAAGCGACGTCCTCTTCTCCATTTCACACTGTAGACACACAGGAGATGTTAGTAGAAACATCCAAAGCTGAGGGTTCAGAGGAGAGTGGTAATCAAGATCAGATCAGTATCGCGGCACTGACAAGAAGCATTGACAAGACAAGTACTGATGGAATGGAAACGTCATTCGATGATAAGAATGAGTTTACATCTGAAACCGAGCATTCAAATGACAAACCTCCTACCCAAAAAGCAACAGTTAACGAAATAGATCAGCCACCAAAAAATTCCACCAGTGAAACGGCATCTACGTCTACCAATGAACGGTTTCCCAACGACCCTGTAAAATTTGTAAAAGTTCCAGTAAACGAATTCACACCCGACTTTCAACGTGGTCTGTGTTCACTAGGACCATGTCAACCAAGAGAAAATGATTTGTTGAAAGCCTTTCCCAGAAGAGAAATAAATTATCGCAAGCGAGCATTCCATGATGATTGGTACATGCGCAAAATGCCAAATGGCCAAAAGGTCCCAAGAAGCTGGTTAGAGTATTCCCCAGAGGCTGATGCCATGTTCTGTTTTCCATGCAGAGTCTTCAGTAATAAGAGGGGGGAAACGGAAGAAGCTTAGACAAGACTGTGTGCGTGACTGGAAGAAAGGCCTGGAAAAAATCGTAAAACATGAGCAGACCAAGACCCACACCGATACAGACATGGCGTGGAAAATTTTTGCTTCACGTGATACTGTGCTGAAACAAGCGTCACACGCTGATGAGCGGGAAAAAATGAAACAAGTTGCTACCAATCGCGAAGTTTTGAAACGCCTTCTCGACATTGTGCTGTTTTTAGGGAAGCAGAGTCTACCTTTGCGAGGCCATAGAGAGTCAGAAGAAAGTAAAAATCGCGGAAACTTTTTAGAACTTGTGTCATTGTTGGCTAAGTATAATCCCGTATTGCAGAAACATATCAACGAAGCTAAAAAGAATGCAACTTATCTCTCCCCACAGTCCCAAAATGAGTTCATCGAAGCTCTAGCTGCCACTGTCAAGCAAAAATAATCAAGAAAATCAAGGAAGCAGGGTGCTATAGTCTTCTAATGGATGAAACCACCGACGTTTCCCACATAGAACAAGTCTCATTTATATTGAGGTATGCCATTGATGGAAAAAAAAAAAAAAAAAAAAATTGAGAGTTTTCTACAGTTTACTAAAATCACCAAAACAGATGCAGAAAGCCTGTACAATGCCTTTGTCAGACTCTCGAGAACCTAGGACTTTCTCTTGACCTACTGAGAGGACAAGGATATGACGGAGCCGCGAACATGAGTGGTCAGTACTCCGGTGTTCAAACGCGAGTGTTGGAGAAAAACCCAAAGGCCTTTTACATGCACTGTAATTGCCACTGCTTAAATCTAGTACTTGTAGATGAGTGCAAAACTACACCTGAAATTATTGAGAAGCTGTACAGCTTTATTGAAGCTAGTTCAAAACGTCACATGACTTATCAAACACATCAGAAAGAGCATGGAATTAAAAGACCTATGACACTCAAGAAACTCTCTGATACCAGATGGAGCGTGCGATGCGATGCTTTGCAATACCAGAAGCAGCAACCTTGCAGCTATTATTGACACCTGAATCCCTAGCTGATTCCCGACGCAGACTGGCAAAATTACAGCAACCGCACAAGGTCTTTTGCTAATTGTAAGCAATTCGACTTTGTAGCATCACTCGCGTCCTTCTAGATCTCTTACAAACCATCAAGACGGCATGCGGACGCTCTTCAAGGAAGAATGAATAAGCTCATATTATTCATTTAGACATATGAAGCTGATCAAGGCCATCATAAACCCATCGATCTGATGAATACTTTCAGAAACTGATGGAAGATGCTGAACATCTAACCCGGCATCTGAATTGGAAAGCAAATTCCAAGAGAACCGTAAGAGGCGTGAAACGTCTCCAGGTGAGGATTCATCTGATGAGGCCCGCAGGATCAGAAACCAATTCAAAGCACCTTATTTCTATCCAGCATCGATACGTGCTCAACTCAGTTCAGAGGCGCTTGGAAATAATCGTGAAGTTCTTACTGCGTTTGAGATTTTAACACCCTCATCTTTCTCAATCAGATTTGGAATTCGATCGAAGCTATCAGGCCCTCATTTGGACCTACTGGAAAGAATGCATCGGTGGTTACGCCGGACATTGAATGACCTTTCACTCTCCAAAAGATTTGAAACTGGAGATACATGTGGTGCAACATGAGGAGGCAATCTTTTCCCAAATGGGAGCAGGCTAGGGCCATCATGAAAGATCTGTCAGTATTTGCACACACCCAGTTGTGCCAACATTACCAATATCTCAGTTGTTCAATTGTTCCTTGTTGAAAATTACCTATCCCAGCTTACCACAGCTTCTGCAGAGAGATCGTTTTCAGAAACTAAAGATCATAAAATCGTATCCGCAGATCTACAATGGCTTAAAATAGACTCATGGTTCTGTCCCTACTTCATTGAAAGACAATTTGTTGATGAAATAGACGTGGAGGAACCAAAACATTTTGCCAACCTAACAGAGGTACTAGGGACGACTTCTTTGTAAAGATATTGCCCTAATGCTCCACTGTAAAAATTGGGTGAGCCTAATTTCTATTCGACAGTGATATTGAGATCTGTATTGGGCTTTGAAGTAACAATAGAAGTTTTTCCGTAGTATTTTAATAAAAAACATGTACACTGGGCAGATGTTCAAACCTACCTTGTTCGCTTGTGTGTCATATTACAGTTGAACATATATGGTAGGGCTGTCAGTTTCCGGTTAATTGCCTAAACGTTTAAACAGAAAGTCCACTCCCGGTTAACCATTTTTTTTTTTAAACGGAAGACGGACCTCCCAGGTCATCACCATGATGATTCTGTGCAGCCCATTGAGCTCCATAAAAGGGAAAATCCCCTGGGAAATCCCGCCC
Organism: Ophioderma brevispina; assembly: GCA_023653785.1. Classification (NCBI taxonomy): domain Eukaryota; kingdom Metazoa; phylum Echinodermata; class Ophiuroidea; order Amphilepidida; family Ophiodermatidae; genus Ophioderma; species Ophioderma brevispina. The sequence goes on along the minus strand of JAMKCH010020907.1, from coordinate 571 downwards.
TTATTCATAGGACAGTACATTATGTGCGTGCTATTTTTGTTACTTATGCACATGCTTCTACATGTATACGGTTTCACAACTTCACATTTTATTGATCAGCTTTCTAATATATAATTAATTATTACTTTTCTGAAACCTCAAAATCATGATATCTCCAACTCAGTCCAGGACCTCAGCGGCGACCATGAAAAACTCGGACCCATCCGTGCGCACCACTGCATCGTTTACCACACCAATTTTTCGACAGGTATATATTTGGCTAATTTGGATTTGTTTCTTTCGTGGCCTGGTATTTAATACTGTTGTCCCCATTTTGAAGGTATTGATAGAACGTATAACCATTATCATTGTACAAAGTTTCCAAAAGGCGTAATATTCTTGATTTAATTTTTGTACATGAAAATTACAAGTGCAACAAACCACCTCGCCTATGATCTAATTTGCTCCAGGGTAAGAATCATCTTGCCCCAGGTCAGCGACCACGTGGCCGACTTCTGCTCTGCGCAGTAGCCGCATCGGCTCAAATTATGAGGCTGATATTTTCCGATGCACTAGGATTGATATAAAAAAA
>JAMKCH010020906.1:0-23195 GCA_023653785.1 Ophioderma brevispina | reverse complement strand
TATACTAACGTCTACCACAACTACCGAACATCAATAATGTTAACTGGTCTATAGATACACAATGTCAGTCCATAGTTTTAATTTGCGAGAACTTCTGCCAGAACAACCCCTGCATGAATAATAACAAAAGCATCACCTTCAGAAAATATCTGAAACACTCAGGTGAACCAGATGTATGCATTTATATTCTTACATGCTTTGGATGAATCTGTAGTGAGCACAAGTGCATTCACCTAAATTTACTTTCCGTGAAATGACCCTATAGCAGTTCTATAAACCATACGTGAATGGTTCATTTTTGGCTTCTTTCATACTGGAGTTTCGTAACCTGACCTCATCTGACACACTTTTTTTCTAAAGCACACTTATGAAATTCGGGAAACCTTCACGGAATACAGCACAGGGTTTATTCCGTTAAGGTTTCCGAATTCAATTTGTGTCAGAAAAAAGTGTCAGATGGGTCAGGGTTACGGAAACGCCTCTCTTCATACCTTTGTGATACAAAAGCTATAGATTCTATGGTGCTGGATGTGCAAGTGTGAACGAGTAAAAATAGTTAGAGGTTCCATATCTAACCAGGTTTTTTTCCTGCTCTGCAATCCGATGGCGCCAGAAAAGAAACCTTGAACGTTTTCTTTAAAAATCAAATGACCGCCAAATCCACATAATTGACTATTTTAATGACCATAATCCAGAAATCCCGACAAAGTGTTTATTCCTAAGTAGAAAAAATATAAACATAAGAATTATGTCCTGTGATTAATGATGCTTCCAATTCAATATGGCTGCCAAACATAAAGTATTTGTAGAGTTGTAAATTTGGATGTCCGTTCCTTAGGTTTTAGCAATCAAGAAATCATTTAAAGTCTTAAAAGAATTCCGCAGTAATCACACTAAACAATTGCTTCAGAAATCCGAACTGACTTCCAATACACTAAATTGACTGTATTTAATACTTATCTAATCAAGATCTAGGTTTTATGTACACTCTCCGACATAACTGTTTAATACCATTATCGATACATGTAAAATGATATCCAATGGGCGTCCAATATGGCTACCGATAGCATAAAGTGCAAAAATCTATTGACCATTTTAATCTAAGAGAGTATTTTTGTGTGTTGTTTTCTTTTCTTCACATTTGTAGAAGTCGGGTAGGATCCATTGCGGAAATATTGATTACCTGACGACTCCATGATAACTTAGTTTTCTTACTAGGCCATGAAAATTTTGTGCGATTAACCATCTTCCAATGCTAAATGACAAAGGAATTGGAAATACCTTACTTTCTTCCACGAAAATTAACAATATTATGTTTAAACCAACCAGGAAAAGGCTTATCTCAATATGACAAGAGTGTTCATTATTTAGAAAAAATAAAATTTCACTCAATTTACTTCCAGAATGTCAGCGACCAATGTGTACCCGTAACCTCAGCGAGCAATACAGCAAGGCTATTTAACAATCAATCCTCCTAAAAACACTTCGGACCTTTTTTTCTCAGCAGGGTATTGTAGAGATCCATTGTTACTGCCCACATCAGTGCAATGATGCAGGTGTTATCACACACCCCCCCCCCAGTATTGACTTCTAGTATCTGTTCATACATAAAAGGCCAGTAGTATTAGATCTATAGAAAATCGGTTGGACATTTTGGCTAACAAGCTGATGGTTTCAGTAAGGTGCTGGAACATGTGTAGTCACTGACAAAAAGTACCCCGCCAAAATCCCTGGTGGCATTTTTCCAAAATCCAAGGGAGGGCCGTCACCAAATGCCGTTTTTAGAATATTTTTAAGGATATCTTTGGAAACTATACATGTTTAAAACAAAACAAAGATATCCAAAACATATGTATTTGAGTATGGGGAATCATTAAACATAACCAAGGCAGTTTCAACCTGACAAGTATGCAAAATTCAAAATGGCGCCCAAAATGGCGCCATTTTTATATTTGGAGAAATGTTATGAACATCCTCAAGTGTTCGGAAAAATGTTATTAAGAGACAAATATAGTACTTAAGTTAATGGAAGCCAACAATATCCATTTTAAAATTATATTGTATAGCTATTGAAAACATAATGATATTCAAGAAATCAAGTATAAAAAATAGGATACGAATCCATCTTCATTCAGAGTTCCCTTTCTTTCACATCTTAAACAGATATTTGCAAATAAGAGAAGCTTTGGCCTTCACCCGCCTGCACCAATTAGATAAGGGGATTATACCCAATAAAAAATAACCCAAAACCAGCATAGGGGGGGGGGGGGGGGGGGGGTCAATAAAGTACAAAGAATAAAAAAATATTATTTAAATAAAAATTAAAAAAACGGCTCTGTACTGACATAAGCAAATAGTTATTCTTCCATTAGAGGGGTTGGATCAAAACGTGTTATTTGGTTCTCCCATCACATGACAACCGGTGTACGCGGGATCGAAAAACAATGCATTTTTGGTTTCAAATTTAGTGAGGAGTTAATTGATTATGTACCGTGGAAAATTAATGAATGAAAAACCCAAGGACAATTTTGATAGGGTGGGTCCAATTTTAAGGGGACTTATACCCATCAAAAAAAAAAAAAAAAACGTCACAGTAGCTAGTGATTGGTGTTTTGTTTCCTGACAGAAAACAATTGGTTCGATTCACGCTCCAACGCCGGGATTGGGATCCCGCGGACAAATTTGGAACTGAAACGAGCCCAAAATCGACGTTGCGTAGTTACCACAACATCGAGGACAGTTCTTCCATAAGAGACAGGGGTTTGGGTTTGGAGCAGTCTTCATAGACAGGCCCATACGAAGGGGGGGCGCAAATTCCACGGAAGGGGCAATAGGGCCCACTTTTTACTGATTTTCTAATAAAAAAAGGTCCAAGAAGTTTGGAAAAAGGTCACTTATTCCACAAATATTCAAAGGGGAACATTATTGGGGGGTTAGCTTCACTGTTTTTTAGAAAAAAGAGCTGCCATACGGCCTCGTATACGGGCCCTTGTTTATAGATCTAACTGCTGCGAAAAAGTCTGGCGTTAGAGGGGTCGCTGCCCTCGGGCTGCTCAGGGCCTTCCCTGATGTCAGCTTTTTGGATACTCTCCATCCAAGACAGATCTTTGTCCTGGAGACATCGGGTGGCAGTGCAGTGGAGGGCGTCGGCTTCGGGGCGGTTGTCTCGGGGAATCGTCATGGTGCCAGTCTTTTCAAAAAATTTCGGCTCAGAGGTGCCATAGGGAGCTGTACGCAGTGCTCATGCGCAGACGATATGGCATTTGGAATGACCTGCTGGTTCCTTTGGGGCCTTGGCGGCGGTGTTCAGAGGAACCTGATCATCCGTGGTTCAAATCTTCCACCGATGGCGATTGAACTCGGCAGGGCCAGGGCCATCAGTTCTGTTTTTCACCTGGGAAGTCGGTGCACAAAAAAGAGAACTTTTACTCTAGATGGGATGGGCTGTAGCATGGACGGCACCTGGGTGCTGGTGTCATGATGGACTGCAGCTTTACTTTCAATCAACACAACCAAGGCAGTCGCCGACAAGACACGGTCTCGTTCGGGTCTGGGGTGGGGCGCGGGTCTTCCGGCGCTCTGCATACACCGGCATGCTCTTCTGCTGAGTGCAATGCACCTGTGGTGGGTCCCCAGGTGTGCCACTCGCCGGGATTGATGGCGTTGTTTGAATGATTTGTAGTGAGACTTTGTTAGTTAGGTGCCTTTTTGGTTTGACCGCCTATAGAGGAATACCTTCAGTTCTATTGGCCAAAGTAGTACCTTAGCATGAACTTAGATGATCAAAGCTCGCCAAGGCGGGATTAAACCCGATGGCACTTGTCCAACCACCAACATCCTCGGGGATCAGAGAGTTCCACGGGAATTGCTTCGTGCCCAGTCGCGGGGTAGGTGTCGTATGACAGATGATCTCAGCGGTTGGGGTTCCTCTGCCTGCCTTGGACCTAAAGCAGTTTGTGGACAGGGCCATCGTGAACGCCATGGGACTGTGACATGGTATAGGAGGGGATGTTTTCTTCGACATAGGCAGACTCAGCGCTGGCATTGGCCATGCAAAGCGCTTTCCCTCGCATGATACGGTTGTGAGACCAACCGGGCTGCGATTGGGAGAGCAACAGGTCGATTGTGGAGGCCACGGGCCACCGCCACATCATAGTGACTGTGAGGTCTACAAATCCCCAAGATGAATCCCAGGCCTGATCAACTTGGACGGTGAGGGGGATTTCAAACTGGACTTTCACGTATACGGAACGAGAAGAAGCACACTGTGCTCTCATTGGCCACATAATTTATTTTATTAGTCCACGCCCCGGAATCCTGCGATATTGTAATGATCTGATGGTACTATTACCAAATCGACCTATCTATGGGCCTAATTGTAGACTCTACGTTTCGATAAAGCATTTGTATTATTAGGCCAGTTAAATTACGTTAACATAATTATTCTAAAGGTGTCACAGAATGATTAGTACCCAAAAAATATCCAAAATTATTATTTTTTTTGCCATGAAAACAAATGATTATGGGTTATCTGGCATTTAAATAAGATTGGCATAATTCAGCTGGAAGAATTTTAGATCGGGCTTTGCAAACCGATGATAGTACCAAATTTTGAGGAACATGTGCATGGTGATTTCGTACTTTGGCAAAGTGAAAAAAAAAGAAGCTGAATCTCCAGCTCTCAAAGCATGTTTGCATTGTATCCTGTATGAGTGCCATTTCAAGTCCAGGCGGACACAATGCGATTTAAAAAGACCGACTTGGAACATTGACAGGGTACGACGAGCACTGACTTGTGGGGTTGTGTCTCGGGGTTTAGCTGGACTGTGGCAGCGATTGTTTGCTCTGTTCTGGCGGTTTTCTGTACCACAACCTTCAGAGTGACGGTTTCTGACCATACTATGGCGATCAAACTTCCTCACATTGCAGGCAATGGCACATTTAAAAGGGACTCGGCACTCTCTAGGGAATCTTGCAGCAAATGTCTCTTAACTTCTAAGTAACTTTTGGTTCTCAGAGCTTTGTGCAATGAAAAGACCTCTACTGCACAGTACGTGGTGAGCCATTTTGTTAGGGGGTCCCCAATGCTCTACCAATGTAATCATTGAATTTGCCTGCAATAGCATACAGGACAACATCATAGCTATCAAAAACGTCCCTCCAAAATAAAAAGATAAGCACGTGTTTCATGTTTGTAACAAAGCATGACCTACCTTTGTATGCCTTATGGATTATCAATTATCGAGTTTATGTTTGAAACTTAACCGCCTTTTACATTGAGAGAAGAGGGAAAAAAAATAGTCTGAAAAGCAAAGAGTGGAGAACTTAAATATTTGGTGTTCTTTTACCGAGTTCTATACACTATTTAGCACTTTTTGTCGTAAGGACGAAACTACCACCTCTGACACTTTGAGGTTTCTACACTTTTGGATAGCCGATTTTTATAATATAAAATACTTTTGAAATTCAAAGTATGCCGCTAGTTGATGATTGCAGCAAATACACCCCCCTATAATCCATTTTTTATTATTTTAAAACTTTATATCGAGATTTTTTGGGGGTACTAATCATTTGGGAACCCTGTATTGAATTATGATCAATTACGAGTCAACTGAGACGGTGTGAGGGTGATATACCACTGTGGATTTGGACTTTGCCGAACTGAACGGAACAAAGCACCTGGTGCTCTTCATTTATTTGATTAGTGAACGCCAGGAGCCTGATATTGTAATGATCGTGGTTATATTACAATCCACTTTATATGGGCTAATTGTGGGTCTTCTACGTTCGGATAGCATTATTTATGATTAAGGTGCGTGTTTACTTCACGGTTAAAACATAATATTCTCGGAATTATTTTCTATTTTTAAATAGACATATATCTCTATTAGTTATTTTAGATAGGCTAAGTTAGTCGGGGTAGTTAGTAGAAGTACCACCAAATCGTATTTATGATTTCCTGTGGCCCAAATTATTTTCATGATAAAATTGATCATTTTCATATTTCATCACATACGGATTCAAACGACAGCAAATTGGGGCCGCCATTTTAAATTTGGGTATGGAAAATGTTTTAAGATCCATCTTGTGTATATGTAATCCTTATGACCTCAAAAAATATGTGGATACCCTTACTGTAGGGTGCTTTGCTTAGTGTACTAAAAGGTACTTGGTGTATTATGTTGACCATATGTGTCATCATTTGATAACAACTTATTGGGCAAAATGTCATACTATGATTGTCTTGATATGGAAGCCAAAATCATCGGGGTTTCATTTTGCAGAGTCATCCTTAGAATTATAACAATGTACTCGGCTGAGATATTTGAATACAGAATCTTGCCGGTCTTTGAATTATCTCACATCACAAATAGAAGTCAAAGGGCATCTTGGGGAAATTAGGGTCATGTTCAGGCGAGGAGGAAAACTGGCGACGATGTTATGACAAACGGAGACATGGTCATAATCAACTGTAATAAGGTGAAAAGGAGCCTAAGGAATCTCTGGGACATCCTAGAGGTCCATACACAAGGTATTTGCCTGAAAATCTTTATGCTGTTGTTTTACCGTTGAAGATCTATTTTATGACACATGGAATGTTTCATATGAGCTACTGCAGTCTTGCACTCAAGAACTGATTCTCTGTCTGGTCTTGAAAGATCACTTTTCTTCATTTCTTGGGCAGTTCATGATGTCGGTAATCTTTTTACCAATCATAAATTATCAACATCGGTTGGCCGCCAGATGCTTCCATTTCGTCTATCCAATAGGTAATTAAACACAATAGTTTTATACAATATTTATCTGGTACATAAACATTTTCTACAAGTATTCCAAACACAAAACAAATGTTGCCTTCAAATAGATTAGATAAAGCCATGCGTTCATAAAATATCGCTACTTCACTCAGAATTATTCTTCAGCAATGCTGGAATACTTCCTTTGAGTGAAGAAAGCGGTACTAATTATTTACTTACTATACAAAAAGGAACTTGCTGAAGTATAATGCGCCGAGTTGACTAACCAAAAGGCAGATGGGTAACAGTATACGTCGGCATTACCAATATTCCCATCATCCTAGTTGTGATTTCTATTGGGCGCAAATCATAGACATTTAGGAACAGATTTTGCCTCCAGATAGGAGATATTTTATGACTGGTTCGCCAGGTCTATATATATGATCACCATTATCATCTGGAAAAAAGCAGCAGTTTTTCTATCTCCTCAATCAGTTCATTGTGTCACGAATATTTTGAGGCATTAATATTATTGGGAATGGTTTCCTTTTTGGGCATATCGTGTTTATGAATTATTATATGAGAATTGACATTAGCTAAATAAGAATAGTATGCCTGGAATACTGCTACGGAACACCTTGAAGATATGCGGCACAATACCTCGCGGACTCGTACATCTGTGCTCTTAAGGTTTCTTCATTTTAGGCGGTCGATCTAGTAATTCATGTACGCGTGGTGTTTGCTTACTACACCCATTTATCTTAACATTTTATGTGGTGTAGAGCCACATTCAATTCATCGTGTAGTTTGTTATTTATCCAGATAATTTTCTTCTTCACATCCTTTACAAAGGGAGAACTATATTTGACATGTGAAATTGAAAATACAGTACTAAAATGCGGCTTGCATTTCATATATTACGACAATCACTCAGAACATGCGAAAGCGCCTTCTTAGTGTGTTATTTCTCGAGTAAGTCTTAAAAACCAAAGGATATAAAGCTTACTGTATATTGAGAATAAAATACTACTGTTTTCTTTTATAATATTAAGACTATTATAAATATTTGAATTTATAAAATGTTTATGGAATATTTAGCTAATAAAAAGAGACGTTTATGTTTTGAATTTTTAAACCACATCGTTGTCTTTTACGACGCTCGAACTGTTTATCTACATACTGATCTGAAAATCCATTTTGCTGAAGCAATACCTGTCATGAATATCTTAATATATTAGTCCCAGGCAATACTATCGCCACGTTTATTTACGTTTGACGGTTAATTTTGTTTAAAATTGGTGTGTAAAAATTTAAACTTGGTTGATTACTAATTAAGGAAATTAATGCTGAACATTTACATTCAATTTAACGTTTGGCTCGGTAGTTTGAGCTCGTTGTATTCTAATTGGTATTTTATGGAACCGATAAATTCGCAATGAAAATGTCACATCAATTACTCTAAATTACTCAAAAATTGTACTTCGCAACGCTCCAGGGTGCACTTAAACTAAAATTGCATACATTTATACAATTTAGAATACAGATTACATATAACTTAACCTTACAGAATTTTAGCTACTGTCGCATAGTGCTGTTTAGCACACATTGCGTAGAATCGATCAAGTCTAATTTATTTAATCATTATAATCTGCGGGTTCGTGCTCCATTACCCTTCGTCAATATAAAACGAGTGCACACAAAACGACTCTATGCTAAGCAAAAGGATGTATCTAACATTTAGCTTACCAGCAATATGCACCCGTGTGACACGGTTATTGGATAAATTGGGGGTCACAAAGTCACCATTAAAGCTAATATGAACTACAAGCTCAATGCAAGGTGACGTATTTTGTTTGTTCTGTTGTTTTCAGTGTCTGGGATATTTGCTTGCAACGCATATCGCGTGATAAACAAAGGTATAAACATACTTCAGAAACTCGTGACATACATCACAAATGCCAATTACATAAAAAACTTAATTCAAATGAAATAATAGATGTTGATGATCTTTTCAGCAGAACCCTTTAATACCATACACATGGTAAAAGGCCTCTTTAGAAACCTTCCGCCGAAATGTAATCTTGAGGGTTCAGTCGGGAACTCCTTGTCTTCATTATGATATCGTTTAGTAAGGTACCTAAAGCCGCCTCCTATTATGTGTACTTCTTTAGTTTTACTTAAACCACCTCGTATTATATATACTTCTAATTCAACCTGGGTTCGTTTAATGTCATTTTATCCCAATATTATATTGAAGGGAGTTCTAGGATGGAGCTGGGCAGTCTGGAATTCCAGCCCCGGGCCACTTCTAAGGTCCGTTCATACTTCCACTGCTCTGCATTGCTGTGCAGTAAATTTACTGCAATGTTCCGTCACTCCTAATCGATTTACTGCAGGTCAACCCAGGTCACTGCAGGTCACGGATCGCGGTATGTTGCAGTAAACTTGCGATGGATTGCAGAAAAATTGCACCCTACTGCATCTTGCTGCATCACCAGTTAAAATATTTTTAACTTCGTTGCAGTACTGCATTGCGTTGCGTTGCAGTACTGCAAGTGAGTGACGATTTTGGTAGGCTGCATTGCAGCACTGCACTGCAATGCAGTGAAGTATGAACGGACCTTTACAGGAACAAATTTTTGATTAACATGTATTGTTATTATAGTATCCTCATTTTGTGATTAAAATATTATTTTATATATGTATATAACTAAGAAAAGATGCCTAGCAGAGAAAACTACCTTATTTCATCATGCAAAAGAAAAATGGAATTCTCTAGTGCTAAATTGAGATGATACAATCTGTTTATCTTCAGAGAAATATTTCTAGAAGAGATACTTTAAATAGCTTGGAATTTTCCAAGTTAAAGATTGCAAAATATAGGTAGTTTCCAATGATGTCATTAATGTGAGATCCAAATAGACATTGGGAAGAATAGCCGTTAAGTATAAATATACCTGAGCTTAAGCTCATGATATACTTCCAGTCGCTGCGAGCGATTTCTGCGCGTGAGCATGCGTAACACTTTATCTTGGGTCAAAATCCGGTATTGTGCACGCCAGTCGCTCGCTGCGACTGGAAGTATATCATGGGCTTAAAACAGATTGTCAGTAGTTTGATCTGCAGAGTTGGTAGATCAGAGCAGTATTACTCCAGGATTTATTTTGCTACCACATGAGCAAAGGGCTAGCTAGTTTGCTGTCGTAGTTGAAGCCAAAAGAACTTCAGTTATAATATAATCCAAAAGATTCCCTTTTGTGGTCCTAAAGGTGGACATTTGTGATGGCAGAACTTTGTGGAAATATTTGACATCTTGGATTGATATACGGCTTTAGGACTGCTCCGACAAGGAAATTAAATATATTTACTGAAGAAGATTCCCATGGATGGAATATTGACACTGCATGCTGTCATTTTAGAGTTTTCGATGTGAGAACATAATCATTGCTGTACTGCAATGCTTCGAGTTACCACATTAGAGTGGACATTTAAGAAGATTGAAAAATCTTAAGAACACTTCTGTGTATTGATCATTATCGCCATTGTAATTGTTTTGGACATTTAAAATTCTTGAACCAATTGTTTTATCAAATAAAAATTATAATAATAAATTGTGTTATTGTATAAAATTTAGATTATTTGTGCGCAAGGCTCATTTGTTTGTGTTTAAACATGTTAAAGGGCATATCTGACTTTGGCATCCACGAGATGCCGCAACAGTATGCTTATCATTTTCTGTACATTACACGGGGCTCACGACTTAACGTCTCTCCCAACATCGATTCCTTCTCGAGGTTTATCATCACGATACCGGGCTCGATACCAAACAACCCATGGAGAGAGAGAGAGAGATAGAGCTAGGAATTCATATGCAGCTGCTGCCAATTACATTCGGAATTTGGTACTCTAATAAATTCCAACAAGTGTATGTCCTGGGGGTGAATAGTGTACCTTATGCACTGAAGACAACCACCTTAAATAGTAAACCAGGCTCACGCTCTACCTTCATTCCCTGGTCTTGATTATTGAGGTTGATAAGCACAGAACGTGCCTTGCCGCTTTGGCACAACGTGGCATGGTAACTCCGATCATTGGAAGTTTTGAAGGTGGCTGCACCATAATGACATTTCTGAAAAGACTTACTGCTGAAACCTATTCTTTTAAGTCCATTGGGTACGAATGTAATGTTTAAATTTACCCAAATTTGTCGTAATGTTATTGTGTTGGTGTTCATAGATCTCTCTACTACTCTAAAAGTTTTCATTTGAATAGGATTTTATATTTTCATGCTACAGATATTTTTCTATAAACGTATACAATTACAATGCCCAAAAGGCTCCTGATCCTTCGGATACAATTTACATAATTTTATCGTAACTTGTGAAGAATATAAGACAAACTAGTTTGGAAAAAGTTGTAAATATGACAGTGTTTCTTTAATGTGTTATTTAAGTTTTTGAAAAGTATCAATGGATGTGCCAGCTCCGACAAAATCTAATAAATATGATAACTGTGATAGGATACATACGTACGTAACCACATGGTGTCTTCTATATAGGCATGTTCTCTTATGAATAAAATTCATGAAGTCAGCCATAGTTAACATGTATGCTATCTTCCGTAGATAGCATTAATGAAGTTGGTATGATACGTTGGCGTCTATGAAAATTTTAAAATAAGCAGTATCCAACAACGAAATGTTACCTTAGGAAGATGGCATGATGAAATCAGGACTAATTAATATATCCCGGCTGCTATCGCTCATTAACATTTATGCTATCTTGCGTGAATAGAAATTTTGTAGTCAGTACCAATTAACCAGCTGCTTTCAAAATAGTATTAGAATATTAGAATTAACGTAAATATTTTCTTCCACACTTAACACTAATTTTAAGGTCTTGTGCACTCCCGTTAGTGTATAAGGGGAGGGGGCTCCACATGGACCCCCCCTCCCAAAACCGGTGGAATTTTTTACCAAAACTTTGGTCATTAATGGGGTACATCAACACAACCCAATTTACAGGAAAAAATTAAAATCGGTTGTACCGATTCAAAATGGCGGTCCAAAAACCAATTTTTGCAACGCGCACCCAATTTTCCCGCAATCATCATCATCATCATCATTATCATCATCATCATCATATCATCATCAACCATCATCATCTATCCTCCTCCTTCTTCTCCTCCTCCTCCTTCTCTTCCTCCTCCTCCTCCAAGTTGGACACTTGTAACAACACACTTTAAATTACTATAACGTTTCAAATAGAACGACTTCAATCAGATCGATAAGTGCATGTTCTTTATTACATCAACAAGCATTTTATATCATCCAATCCACCTTGATAACTGTAAGAAGACCATTTGTTTATAGTATTCAATGATCGCATTTGTCCTAAATGCACACAACAAGCTAATAGGATTGTGAAGCGGCAGAGAAAAGAAAATTTTAAGAGCTTCTTTCTTCTTTCTAAAATGTCATTTATGTATTTTAAAACTGATTAACACGTACCATTACGATGTTTTTTCCGGGGTTGATTGGACAAAACCTACCCTGACATCAAACAGCATAATTTAACAGCCAACCCTTGTTATTTTAACTATGATATTCCATCTAACCGTTTTAAAAGAAATGAAACATGTACGGATGCGAGGTTTTGATCATTAGGGAAGAGTGGGTGTGATATAGTTTGAAGGGGAAAAGGGCGGTGGGCCCCCAACTTCATGATTTCTTGTTCTATTAGTTTGGCGCGTTGGAGTCAGTCGTGTATGTATCCAAAAGATTATTAGGGCATAGCATCTTTAGGATATTTCGCTTCGAACTAGGGCCTTGCACAGAGCCCTAATTATGTTGAATGGACTTTTTGTTGCCCTCCAGTCAACCAATCATGATTGACGAAAGGAGGAAACAATACATGCACCTGGTTCCCTGAACATTTTAGGTTTCTTTCTGCAGGTGATTCCTTTGTATTCTCTGCATGCTTGGGTTGTCTGGAGGCAGGTCTGACCAAGGGATAACCTATTGACCTGCCGTGGTTGCGTGGCAAGCGCCCCCCCTCCCCTATCTCCTATACGAGTATGGGACCGCGGCACACCAAACTAAGTGTAAAACCTTTTGTTCGAGGTACAAAGCTTACAACAACATAAGCAAACCGTATATTTTATATTGTTCACGCAAAATAAAATCTACAAAAGCATTTTGTTATACGTAGTAAAAACATATCCACTAATTGGTCATGTGCGGTGTTTAAGATGGCCCCTTATGAGCACGGTCATTAAGGGACTCTCTCAAACACAGCAACTTGTGGTGGTAGAATATTTTTTCAAGACTGTAGCTTACAAAGTGCTAATATAAATACGTGTGTCTGGCGGGAATGAAGATGAGGGGGATTAAGGGCGTTGTTTAGGGGTAATATTCCGGAAGATAATGCAAATGGAAAGATACTTTGTAACGGAAATGGATTAAGGTGCCGTGGATTTACCCTCCAATAATTATCCATGGTCCATTATGAGCGTTTTGGAAGGAGGTATTGGTTGCACATTTTCAAATTCAGTCATCATTTAGTAGAACTTATATTTTAGGTCAATCGTAATTCAAATACTGCGGTATATTCGAGTTAGTTGGGATTAACTCTAAATTTTGATTTTATCCAGTGAAAAAAATGAAGTATTTTTTATATGTGATTATAAATTCCTAATGAAAAGGTAGAAACAGTTTTTCAAAAAGGATGTATTGGTTAGTAAATATTACTCAATTTTATGCAATAACATCATATTCCCATTTAATAGATATAGTAGTCAAATAAAATCAAGTTTATTACATGCACATAGGGCACACTGCACATAATTTTTATTAACCTGATAATTCGTTATACTAGGGCATGGGGGGGCCCCATTCAATATAAAATAGAACACTTTAATCATCTCTTGTGTATGACTTGAGGATACAAAATAGTCATACCTATGCAAATTGAAATATCTGAGTAGCGCATACGTTATGCCACCTTGACGAAGTTATATGCAGTCACAGGACACGTTTTGAGAATGTGCGGAAAAAGATGGCAATTTGACTGCAAATATAGTCATTTTGACTCTAGTTTTATAAGTAAATGTTTTCTCAAGGTAAGTCCATTTGACTGTAGTGTACTGTTAAACAGTTCATCTTATTTCTAAGCCAGTCATTTTGACTATGCGTTTTAGCCCGTCCGTCGTGTGTTGTCCAAAGATAAGTTAAATTGAATGGTAGTTTTATTAGTCATGTTTTCCCAAATTTGTGGAAAGTCATTGAGTATCAGTTTGTTATAATATGCATCGCATATGCTTCTTTTAAAAAACGATTCTGCACTTATACCAGCTTTGTCAGTGCTTATGGATGTTACATCATTATGTGCAGCAGAAAAATATTAAATTTGCCTGCTTTAGTGAATAACATGCCGGAATATAATATGGTTTTTTTTTATTTTTAGGGGAAGGACATTCTATAAACACTCTCTTGAAAATGTATCAAATTTCTTTATGATACACTTGTTTTGTTGTTGAACACCCACCAAGAATGTTTAACACACACACAAAAAAAACGAAACATTTAAATTTAAAATAATTAAACAATGTATCCAAATTATTGAACAAGCAAAGCACTATCGGTTTTTTTAATAGCAAAAGTGTATATGCCAAGCTCACCCAGTAACCCAAACACAAGAAATCTTGAACATCGCGTTCATTATTTCAAGACATGTCAAGAATCTCTCTCTCTCTCTTATTTAGGTACATTTTTGCACCGGCATTCCTGCACCACTACAATCGAGTCGACTTGAATTCTTATCCCATTCTTTCGACCCATAGCAAGAAACGACGATATTAGATATCAAAAACAAAAAGTATGAATACAGAAATGTTGCAGTATCTATCCGTTGAGTGACATTTTCAAAGTTGTTATCAAGAAAAAAAAATAAATTCCTTGAAAATTGAATTATAAAATGCACCCATACGACATTCCGGCTTTCATATAATCTCAAATTTCCGTCTTCTTACCTGCACGGTAAATATTTGCATGTATCGTTGTATTTGTAAATACTGAGACTAGGGCTGATGGTGATTCATGTTTGTAGAGAGCCAAGACGTTTCCTTTTCATGATTGTATAGTATAGTGAAGGACACCATGTTTAATAACCGAGCGCATACAGGCCGTCATGCAACAAGCTAATTCAAAATTACAGGTTCAAGAAGAAAGAAGAAAAGAAGAAGAAAAATGATATCCAAAAATATCAAGCTTGTATATGTTACTAACAGCATGACTAATTATAAACAAGCAAATTTAAGTTAAACGTGGTTCAAATTAAAACACATATACTTAGTCTAAGGTCATCGTCTTTTATTAAGTTGATGGATTGAACTTTATAGCCAATACTCCAAATAAAAAAGGGACCGCAACCTAGTTACCAGGGGCATGGGACAGTATCCCCAGACCATTTTCGGAGGGGGACCAGACTTTAAAGGGAAAGATATAGTTGAGAGTGGATATAACTTGAAGACAAGTGTCAATCATTAATTTGAACAAAACGATTGGAACAGCTTCTTTCAGACCGTGCACCAAATACCTTTTTAATTTCCTTTTCAAGGCTAGTTCAGAAGCTGTTCTTCAGTTGGTATGAATTGGCAAGATTTTATTGAATTTAATTCTGCGCTTGCCAAATTCCATTTGCAAGCGGAGCATGTGAAGCGGAAAGATTGCTAAACGATCAACGTCTTTTGACACAATTTGGTGTCAGAAGATTTCACGTATTAGCCAAAATGTTCTCTTTTGGCCGCCCGGTCGTACCGTAGACGTCCGTTAAGATATTTTAGAGGTCCTGATCAACATTAGAGACTTGCACTGGACTTGAAGCAAGTTTTCCGCCAATTTTTCTTCCGGTCGTCTGTTTTAACCCCGCTGAGAAAAGACGAAGTGTGAGTGTGGGTGGTGAAGGGGGTGTGGTTGTGTTGTTGTTTGTGGTTGTTTTGTGGATTTGGTTTGTTGTTTTTGTTTTTTTTTGTTTTTTGTTTTTTTTTTTGTAAATATTGACAGTTAAAGTTTTTAGTATGAAATATTTAAACACACTGAAAAGTTTGTCAATATCAATATATACACTAAGCAAATTATCCCCAGCTGTGAGGAAAATCAAGTCTAAATGTGAATAATCAACGAACGGACGATCGCTGCGTATGTGGTCACATAATATGGAAACTCTTTTTGACATATGAAGATAAGCAAAACAACGTGCAAAAGTGAGGATCTGAGTAGTGACGACTGAGTGCATCACCCACACGACAAAAGAACTGGGTCCAGTGTGCGGCCACTTGTGTGTGTGTAGCGAGCTAGACCATCGAGCAAGTTGGTGAAAAATCAGTAAACCCTATAATACCTCTATCAGATCCCTAACGTGTTTATCACAATTGTTTTAAACGATCCTCATAGCCATAATGTCAGGTAGTGATTGAATTCAAGACAAAACTTTCATTCGGACTCTATTGTAAGGTGTGCGCGCGCATGCTTACCATGACACTGTATGTAATTTAAAGGGAACAAAATTAAAAAACATTTTTGTACCACTTTATCCTCTTAATTAGTTTGTATCAATTCCAAGAGGATGTCAAGATATTTGGTGAAAAAACAATTACGGATGTCGCGATCAACAGTGTATAAAGCTCTATGTACCTGGAAAATTTGAATTCATTTTGTCTGGACTCAAATGACATGGCGAATTATTCTTTTCTATACATCACTCTCTTTTTAGTTCATCGGATACAATCAACACAATTATGTGATGGCAATGCGAGATACAGCTTATCTATCGGTCAGTCAATTTATATGTAAAAAATTATGAATTCTTCTTTTCTTGATGGGTTCATATTGGTTGGTCGGTAATTGTGTAAAATAACCTTTATGCCTCTCGTTTTGCCATTTTCCCGGAGGGATGCTGATGTGGGGAGGAGAGGGGTACAGAGGCAAATCACATAGTATCTTTTGAGGTTATTTATGAAATATGCTTTAAAAGGTTTTCCTCTACACTTATACTAAAGTTGCCCAGCTTATCGTTTAGTAGTGATTCATGGACGGTTTTTAGATATCCTCTAGCTAGGGATCATTTTGCGGTCATTGAAAATCTTAAAATGCCGTTTCTTCTGCAGATATGAATGAGTATTCACTTATGGGTCAATACTTTGTGGTATTTGTGCGATGGCGAAGCCATCTGGTCAGGTTTAAAGGTCTCTAGAAGTGAAAATTTATGATATAGATTGAATAATTTAAGCTAATGCAGCATTTATGCTCTTGTTTCAGAAGAGTCAACAGTATTGGATCTTTGTCATAAATAGATAACACTTGGTTATGATCAAAAATGAATAGCAACACCTGAAAATATCACCGACCATCCACGGGTTTGTTTTCATGAATATGTTTAACGTGACATATAAATGTTTTTTCTTAACAATTGGCTTTATATATAGACGCATTTCTATGTTAACTCTGTCATTTCCGGCCCTTGTTTTATTCTTATTTTACATCTGTTCCGATCGCTTGGGTGCAAGCAGTTTGTAGAAAACTAGAACATCTCGTCTTAACACGTGGTGCGCGTTGTCCTATAATTACAAATCAATCGAA
The DNA here is from genome assembly GCA_023653785.1 of Ophioderma brevispina. Lineage (NCBI taxonomy): Eukaryota > Metazoa > Echinodermata > Ophiuroidea > Amphilepidida > Ophiodermatidae > Ophioderma > Ophioderma brevispina. The sequence goes on along the minus strand of JAMKCH010020906.1, from coordinate 5,822 downwards.
TTGACTTTGGCAGAAACAATATGCTTGGTGTTTCCCCTCCAAAGCAAACCCTGTTGGACATGCCACCTCCCCGCGAGACTGGCAAGTAGACATCTCCGAGATTCCACCATAATCGCTAGAAAAAGCATCTTGTGCTTGGATCGATATTAAAGCATCCGGCTGGACCCTCGTTTTATGCCCTTATCACGTACTGCTATCTACGGATGTAGTTTTAACGCTGAGATAAGGGGTCTCACTGACGCTGTTTATAAATTATGAGTAATTTGTTATGTTTAATAAACATTGACCTCTTTTTATTATGTCTGCTCGTTGTGTGAATTATGGGAAAAGGTGTTGATATTAGGTTCGGAAAATATGCTGCTTTAGGTAGTCCCAATGTTTAATAAGCAATTATCTTAATAGTAATATCCTGTACACAGAAAGAATCGTCACTCGAGAGGTTACTACAATGAACTGAACCAATAGAATGCCAACCACTTTATCTAGATTAATTGAACACTTTTAGTAATTAATTACCTAAAATCCAATTCGATCGGCTGTTTTATCTTTTAAGCAATGGGTCATTTGTGCATAAATAGACAAAACAAATTGTCTCTGCTTTGGATTTGAATTGAAAGATTCCGCCTCTAAACGTCACCATTTCCTTTTCTAAAAAGTTCAGAGAATTTACACAAAAAAACTTGATGAAAATCGACTTTTTACCTCAACGGCCGGCTACTTGGGCATCCCCGATTTTATGGTTATAAATTGTTCTTTGTTTCAAGACATGTGGAGTTTTCATTCATTGAAAATAGAATCACCTGTATAAAAAATCTAATTAATGAGGGAAAATTGGGAGCTTGTGCCATACTAACTGTTTGTACGTATTACTCAAGGTAAATATGACGAGAAGTGGTAACGCCTATGATTAAGAATGGTACATGTGGACCCTATTTCAGTTTTAAAATACCGCCAAATTATTTATTGGGAACTAAAATCCTGAAACTTTTGCATATAAATAAACAAACAAGACCCCGTGTTATCATAAATCCTGGGGTATATATCCCCCCAATATTTTTGGGGATGTTTAATGCGATCACCCCCCCCCCCCATGTTTACGCCCTTCATGTTCTTTGCGCAAATAACCTATATTTTACCATATATAGTTTTAAAATGGTAAATTTCCGCTCGCTTCGGGCGCCTTCTGTTCTAATTATAATTACTTTGACGTTTTAGTGTTCTAAATGGCACAAATTTTAGCGCGTGCGCACCTATGTTAGTGAACAATCTGTCATCAAATGCTGTTTCCATTCCTACAATTTCTCAACCCATCCCCCAATGTCAAAAGATAATTACGCCACTGGCGTGTAATGTCTCTAGAGCTTAAATCCATTGGTTATGAAATTTACTGTCACAGTTAGCCAGGGCGCCAAATCTGTTGTTTTATAGGATAATACAAATACCAGGGAAAGAAATTAGGCAGTAGGGAGGCCATAACAATTGCATGCAAAAGAATTGTTCAAAAGGTCAACACTCGGAATTATGAACCTGATTTTAGAGAATGTAAATGAACAATGATCGAAAGTTCTTCGCATGACAGAATTTAATGATTTAACGTGATTTTGTGAGATGTTGCACTAATCTTTTGCTCCCGATATTATGCAATTAGTCGTCTCGATGTCATTGCACATAAAAAAGAATTTCCGATATTGAGATGAGAATCTTTACAGACTAAGTTTCAACTTATTCTATGGAAAGAAATTTTGACATAAAGCATTCTATTATAAGTTAGACTTTGCTTCAGAAAAAGAACTAATTTTCTCATTTGTGTATTGATTTTTTTAAACATTTCTAAATGGCTTACGGAATGGATTTAACTGGCTCAATTTTTCTGACCAAAGTTGTTTTGGTTCTCTTTTGTCCTTGACTGCATACACAGTGACTTTTAAATACTAACATATACAAACATGAAATTTCCGAAAGAGCAGCACAATCTGGGACGCAGATTCAGAAATTGTATCCGATTTCATTTAACAAAGATAATCACTGTAATCAACCCATTCATATCATTCTATAGGGACGCGTAGGCTTATCCTGAACCGGCTGGGGTCTTTACTTAAGTATCATTTGAACCCAGTTAGCTTAAATAGCGTCTTGAATTAAAGCTTTTTGTCTGTTAAAAGAAGTTGCGAGTTTCAGTGAGCCTTTCGATGATTCCTAAATTGAAGATATGGCTTTGTAATGAATTCACACTCTTTTTCCTAGGTAAGTTTCCCTTCCAAAAATCTTGGATAGTCAAAATGTCCTCCGACGGAAATATCAGATATTACTGTATTCCACAGGAATCAACTTTTAAAAATTGTTAAAGCATGGTTTTAAAATGCCAGAAATTCAAGAGTTGGGGCATGTATTTTTTTTTCTAAATCAATCACCAACCTTTCAATATTTCAAGATTTTAATATAATAGATTAGAAATCCACTGTGTACAATATTCAATAAGCAAAATATCTCCTATCATGCTGTTTCTCTATTGATATGTATCAAAACTATAGCACCATGGTTAAATTGATAATGTAATATTCATTTTACTCTTCAATATTCATACACACCGCAACACTCGTACACACACTGCCCAAAAGTATTGCAACATTCAAAAACGAAATTCATATCACCAATTGATTTCAAACTATACTATGTATTCTTGACTACTCAATACGTATTTAATTCCCAGTTGTGTTTTTCAAACAGATGTTCTTCCCCAATCCAAGAGATGAAAAAACGTCTGATTTTGGTTGTCACATTCCCTAAATATGGCGGATAAAAGGAACCGCAAACTATAACTTGTCGAGTTCACTCCAGAAGGAATACGGACACAGACACTAAAAGATATGGCTTCAAAACAGCCACGGTAATGGATTGTACGGTTTCATTAGGGTTTACCTTAACTTTTTATGGAGAAAATCATGTTGGTTGTGTGGACCGGAAACGAGATAAAGTCATTGTAGGCTACTCATGGTGTTTGCTGTCTGGTAAATGATTCGAGAATCCGAGACAACCTGAAATGCAATTCTAATGTTAACTCACGTGGTTTAACGTTGTCAGTGTCAGCTAGTGGTGTGTAAATTAAGCGTTTTCACATTACATAACAAACCGCACAATGTCAACGGTGCCTGTAATATTTGTTTTCAGGTAATCACGTGACCTCCTTCTTTGCCATTAATTTCCCGAGTTCAACGGTGTGAACGTGGTCCAATCTGTTATTGACATTATCTCATTGCCGGTCCATACAACCACACCAATTTTTCGTCCCTAAACATTTAGAGTAGACCCTGACAACTCGTAAAGCTCATTTCACGACTAGTCGAACCATTTCGACTTTTCCGCTCCTGTATGCCTTCTGGAGTACAATTCGGTCATTTATCATTAGCCAGCTTCTGTAACCCGCCATATTAAGGATAAAGAAAATCAAATTAAACTTTGTCGCACGACTTGATTCGAAGAAACGTCATCGTTTGAAAATCCCACTTTGACAATAATTAGTTATGATGTATCAAGACTCGTATGACATTTTTAAATCAATTTGTGAGATAAATTGCTTTTTTCTGCAATGTTGCATACTTATGGCCAGTTGGTTGATGTTTCCAACTAAATAAGATTTCTAGCTAATTATTTCTCAAGTAGGTAAGCAATACATGCAACACAATCTAACTTAAGATCTTCGTGTTTTTTTTTTTTGGGGGGGGGGGGTTTTTTTTTTAAATAAACGTAAACCGGTAGTGCCTTCTTATCTTTAAATAAAACCTCTGTGTAAATTTTATTTTTTTATTTCAGTCAAATTCATTTTATTCATTTATTTATTTGGTCCCATCAACAAGATTTAGCATACAAATTAGACAATATAAATAGAATCAATAAATATAGAATTTAAAAAGCCCAAGCATGAAATATCTGTACATAAATAAATTCGACTGGACGAGGACATTGCACAACGCAGAGCTTGTAACGCAATGCCCTCGTTCAGAAAAAAAAATAAATAGTAATAGTACAAATTTATGTGTAGGAAATATAAACATGGGAACCTACATACCCAATCAATACACTTAATACATGACCAATGAAGACTGGCATAAATGAGGCATGAAGATCAAGACTGGTAATTTATATAAGAAAAATTAGACTATCATTAAATTTAGTTATTCACTGTAGGTGTATACAAAATATAATAGGTAGGCAGGCACTTAACCACTATGGCCAGGGGAATAACAAACCAAACACATAAAACACATCATGATACCAGGAGCCAACAAATACACACAAAACGGGACAGGGAAAGGGAGGGTGACAGCACTGACTAAGAGAGAACGGGACGGCGATATAATGCACGTAATAAAGAACACAAAGAAAAATCAATAAGCCTGGTAAGAGATGATGAGAAATTGTTTAAAATGTTTCTTACAGGATGAGAGTGAATGACAATTTTTGATAGCGACATCATACTGTTTATCTATCTTTGGACCGAAAATAATCACTAAGTATGTGCTCTAATTACGTAATTCGGAGTTTCTAACTCGCATTCGTATATTGAAAGCATGTTACTTAACAGCCTATCATTCAAATCATGTATCTTGAATTAATTAAATGTTTGTTGGGATGGCTCCGTAAGAAACTGCCATCATCTTATAGTCAAAACCTCCCCCCCCCAAAAAAATGGTTCATTGATTGCTAAATATCAAAGTTAAGGCCAAAATAATTTTGGTAGGAATTGCCCTGTATGTGTGCTCGCCGGTTTTTTTAACTAAATCTGCAACTCGATAAACTGTACATAACATACTTTCGATGTGCTTTATCAGAAATCAGCCCACGGGTTTATTAAATACAATCATAGCTAAGGATTACCGTCTTATCTAAAAAAAAGGCGAATGCATTGTTTGATTAGTCGTGTGTTGTGCTAGTGACCAATTATATATTTATATGGTGCGAAATGCAAAATAACCATGAACCAATGGTCGGCCGTTTCCCTTAAATCAACGCAAAACATGGAAAACCGCTCATTGGTGAAACGAACACGGTTGACTGAAACGACGACGAATCAGTGCAATATGTAGTCGATGTCTACGCTGAACGATAGCCAGACATGGAAAACCGGCGCATGTGGTGGTAACGCACTCGTTTGACTTGAACGACGACGAAATAAGGTTGCAATCTGTGGCAATTAATTTAGTCGACGCGACGTCTACGCTGACCGATAGCTATGGGCGGCCCTTACCCTATAATAAACGGAAACACGTGTTATTGGGTATCCGACTCGGTTGACGGAAACGACGACGAAATAAGGGCGCCTTCAACGATAGCTAACAATCGATGATGTTGAAAACGACCGACGAAATGGACATCACTAAACTGACGTGTAGGCCTGGATCGGCGTATGAAATGAAGGCGCCGCATCGCTGATTGAAACGACGCAATCGTTCAACGATTCAACGAACTACCACATGGGGGGGGGGGGGTGGCAAAAGGGAGTCACACCACGAAAGGAACACTTTCCACGTCAGTCTAAGACACTCTGTGATTGAATGCCTTGTACCTGTTTATCGGGCGGGCCCAAGTTCCTTCTACCCTTGATGAATATTGCTGTCTTTTTTATAAATTGCATAGGCTGATATTCATCTATGTTTCATTCCTGTATGTTATGTATCGCCCGCGTGTTTTGAGATCAAGAAAACAAAAAATAAGAATTTTTTTTATGTGTGTTTTTGTTTTGGTTTGGGTAGGTGGGTACGTTAGATGTCTTTGCAGGGGTTAAAGTTGCCACAGATCACGTGGTTATCAACTCCGTTTAGCAG